>JBAJNP010003074.1:0-42418 GCA_036877545.1 Yasuhikotakia modesta | reverse complement strand
GAGAGAGAGAAAGCTGCTATTTGAAAGAAAATGACCCCTGGGCCAACTCTCCCATTGACTCCTTCCTCCACAAAAGGAGGAGCACTTAAAAGAGAGGACAGAAAGAAAAGATAGATGAAGGAAAGAAGACAGAACAAATTGCTTCAAACCAATTAATTTCCACTTCTGTCTTTCTGCGCTCCTCTGGGTGTTTGGCTGTAGATGGAGAGAAACTCATTCACCCTGCATTGGAGGTCCAAACCCACTTCAGTGTCGCAGCAGAACAAAAGCCCCGCAGGTGCACCGAATTAACCAGCATGCACTTCAAAACAAAATAACTTTCACAATGCCCTGCGTTTCCGGCTGAAACGGGAATATTTAACTGGATATAATTTGGGGAAGGCTTTGATTGGAGCCATTGGGGTAATAATGCTTTTAACACAGCCCTAAATAATAAACTTCACTTCAGGGCAACATGTATCCTGCTCTGTTTGGGCTTATTAAGATGGGACAGCTATTACTGATCATACAAAACAAAGGCAAAAATCCCACTGACTTGACTTAAAACTAGAGACAGTTTTAGGTTATAAGAACATTTTCCTAACGTTTCAATTCAGTAAAATATGTAATAATAAAAATGTCAGAAAGTTTCCACTAACAACGCAATAATCTGTTTTTGATTTGTATAATCATTACCTTAAAAAACATTCTACTTATGCATTAGCTAACATTAGCCAATATTGAGTTATCGTCCCTGTTAGCTGGGTAACTATATGCTAAAAAAAACCCACCAGAACACCATAGCACCACATAGCAACACCCTGGCAACCCATCTTCAAAATTTCATAATTTGCAACTTCATCTGTGAAGCAATTTAATCAATAAAGGGTAAATAAAAATAAGACATTGTTTCATATAGTCTTTAAACAAAACTGAAGATTTTGTGATTTGTGAAGACTATAAAAATAACCTAAAATATGTACATCTCCTGTCTGTCTGTCTATCTATCTATCTGCTCGTCTGCCTGTATGTCTGTCTTCCAAGGCAATAATCAAAACCTAAGGGTATTACATTCTCACCCACATGCTGACCACAGCAACAGACTCATCTCCATTACAATGGTGAGAGAGAGAGAGAGAGAGAGACCATCACTCGACCATGTACACAACTTCCTGTAACAGAAGCCCTCCCTCGCTCTCATTTGTGTAACAGTTTAATATTTCTCCCCTCTATAAAATGTTCTTTCACAAACAAAGCCATTTACAGCCTCACTTAAATCAATATTAGCGCGCGCACAGAGCAAACACACGTGGAGGAGGAACGGCTCATTTAAAGAGTCCTCTCAGGTAAGTTAATGTGCTGAGAGGTTACCCAGCCTGCCCTCAGAACATGCAGACAACACGCCTCGCCAACCTGAAACACTCACACACCAATTACACAACATCTTCTCTCAAAAGACACGGATACATTCAAAACAATTACCTCCAATCGCTGATAGACCAGAGCTGAGAGTGTTTTTGTACCTGTGAGCAGGTGTGTGTGTGTGGTTGGTTTGGGAGTCATTACGCTGTATTAATTCACAGGGGAACCGCAGCAACGCCTGTGAGAACTACAGCACCCGTGTGGTTCTTAAATCTGAGGGTCAAAGTTCAGCTGAAGGTCAAAGGTTGGGCTTGGTGTGTAAGTTAGTGTGAGACACTGAGGTCAGTCCCGTGTGACTGATGTTTCTCACTGTATGGTGACATGAACACAGATCATAAATGCGCCTTCAGCTTATTTGCTTTATTTTGGACTGAAACCAACACGGGGCGGAACCACCACAAAACAGCCCCATTATATATACACAACCTACATCTTTAACAACTCTTATGAAAATTAGTCCTGGTTTTCTTACAGCAAAAGTGTATTAACCATGTTTTGTTGCTTGGTTACCGTTTGTATATCAGTTTTACTATAAATAACATGGTGTAACTATAAGTGCTGCAGCAAAACCATGATTAATTTTATTAACTGTGCTACCCATGGATTTTGGCTTAAACCATTGATAATTTTCTTAAGAGAAGGCTTCATTTTTAAACTATGATAATGAGAATGCGAGTGACGCGCTAGTAGCCGTTATCCAAAAATAATCTAGAGTACTTCCTGTCCGTTCTCAAACGGTTTCATGAATACCTCAGGGTGTCACGGCAGACCGCGGCCAATAACCCTCTTACTTCAGCGAGAAACCTCTGTGTGCGATCAACGTGAACTTTCATGAGGGTCTACAGTACCCCCCCGTCGAACCCACAGCCGTATCTTCACTCTAAAAGCTCTCTTAAATTTCCCTCGGCAGAAACATCTGAAAATAACATGCTAAATTATTCAGACGCTTGCAGTGGTTCTGTCACATTTATTCTCTCTTAATCTCTGACATTAAAAGGCAGAATAATCGCTGTGGGTTGGGATTTGATGGAAGTTTAAGACCCGTTCAGGGCAGAATGGAGCAGCGTAGCTCTAATCACAGACGGTGAGGCCAGCGCTGAACGAACGGGGTTACGGTGCAGAAGCAAATGCCCTTTAATGAGAGGAAGACAGGAAGCGCTTCACTCAGCCTTCAGTGAGGAGAACATGGAAGAGGCGAGAGGAAAACAAAGAAAGGAGCGAGATGGAAAGAGAAAAAGATGAGAAATTCTCCAGCCCTGAGTGAAGGGGGGTGGACTTTTCTTTTCCATCAGAAAAGATCAGAGGGGGCCTTGCTCAATTTTCTCTGATAAGTGGTGAATTACTAGAGGCGGCATGCATGTGTGTGTGTGTGTGTGTGTGTGTGTGTGTGTGTGTGTGTGTGTGTGTGTACATGTGGAAAAGGGGCTGACACACAGTGTCCAATATCACATGCAGGCAATCAGAAGAGGCGCTCGGTCTCTCTCTCCCCCTCTCTCTCTGTGACACACACACACACACACACAGAATAAAAATCAGGATGTGGAAAAATATGCATACCAACAGATTTCCTGTCACCGATTTTTCTTTGGCACATCCGAGTCGCTTATTTAAAACACGCCTCAGAATGAGCGGGCGTCCAAACTTTTGACTTCCAAATACAGAAGAAAAATAATCTATTTGTGTTTGAAAGGGAAATATTCTGGGATAAACGCAAGCACGCTGTCGATTACCACAGCAAATAAATCTGTCTCACAGGGTTATGCGCGGCGATTTGTGACAGCAGAGGGCTGCTGCGTGATAGATTTCTTTCGTACAATAAGTGCATTTCTGCACAGTTTTCGTTTATTCCCACAAACTGAATCAAGATTATTTTCTGTGATAATCGACATGCGCTGACAATCGCACTTAAAGTGTATTTAGCCCAGAACGTTTATTTTAAATCTGTCCAAAATGAAATATTTCCAATAGTAACCTTTAAACACAGAATTCAAGGGACAATAAAGTATTTCAAAAAGTCTTTTCTTGGACTTCCATTTGTTGTTTTCTTTGGTTTTTAGCGTCTGGGGGGATCCGGTACGTGACTAAAACCAAACTGGTTATCCGTGGGGTTTCTCTGCAAAGTCCAGGCAAATAAAACAACACATGGGGCATTACAGGCAAAATAGTTCAGCCCCTGAAGTCTTACCTCTTTATCTGTGAGCGTGTAGATATATTGATGGTCAGGGCTGAAGAGCATGTCCCTCAAAATTGGGTTTTCTTCGCTCACCACAACGTTCTCATAAAGCAGTGCAGGCTGGGTAATGGAGTTTACCAGCACCTGAAACACAAACAGGAAATACATGTATAACCACAACATTGAACTAGTTTAGGATGAGGCATTTGCCTTAAAGTTGAAAGGTGCAATAATAAACAACTGTACAAGAAGTTCCTCAGCTCACAATTATAGCTTCCCAGGCAACAGGAAATGCTCTCAGAACATTGGCTTAATGTTCTTTACGAGTTCCTCAACGTTATCAAACAAGATCTTGAAGTAAGGTTAGCAGAATGTTTTTTTAATGTTATATATCATTAGGGTCCTGGTGTAAATAATTTATCAGTTACAGTGGTCTTAGATGAGGCGTACCTGGTCGCTAACCTTGAAGGATCTAGGCCAACTTGGTTAGGCTGACACAGTTGTTAGTGCCTAAAACACAGCTAGCCCACACCGGGCTGACGTAACCTAGTTTGTTCAGTAGACTTAAGTGAGCCACACAAAATAACAGATTGCATTTTTTCAAAAATACACTGTATATGATTCATGGGCTTGGAAATTGAGGCAGAACCGTTTCAAAGAGGTGACCGCACTCGCACCCAAACCCTCATCTATAGTTTCATAATACGATCATTTCCTCTGAGGCCACAGAAAGGCTCTGTTCACTCTGCAGTCTGAAAAACGGCCACTGCCTTTTCCACACTGCGTAATACAGTCATTTAAAGCAGTTGTAAGTGTTTTATATGGAGTGACAAACAGGAAACACACCTGACAGATAGCATTGAAATAGATGGTCTGAAATATCGCTCTCACTTCACTCTGTACCCACCAGCAATGATGTGGCCGGTTCCAGTGTGAGCGAATCGCTTTGGGGGTGGGGGTTAATAAAGGGGGCGTGTCTAAGTGCTGTTGGGATTCTAGAATTGCCGATGTCATCTACAGCATCTTCAACTAAGGCATCAACTCTGATACTCGCATGGCGGTCTAGACAGCTGCTAAGCACAAACACCTTGGTTAATGATAACTTCCAGCCTTTCTGCACCACTGTGGCACTGAGGCCCAAAACTGCACCCCTCCTGGCCTTATTGATGCAGGGTCAAAGGAGCATGAACCCCGCATCCCACTGTTTCGGGCCCTAATGATGTGCTCGGTTCCGGTGCTGCGTCTCGCTGATTAATGACGGCCCCCTCTCAGAGCGCCGTGGGACCGTATTACCTGGACCCTCTGACACCAACCCACCGCTAACGAAGAGACGGCCCGAAGCGCTAGAGCACAACATCAGCGCCAACCGACCCACTTACCAAAGCACAGAAGCCAGTAACTCTGTTTGGTTTCCCTTAAAAAGGTTGGGATCACAGAGATAAAGAATTGCAGAAACTTTTGAGTCACTCACACCTGGGACTAGACAGCTTGGCCTATTTGGGTCAAACCTCGAAGGCGGATAAAGAGAACTGAAATTACACCGCAAATCAAAAATAGAGGTAGGAACAAACTTAATCAGCAGGTTTGTAACTAAAACCAACACCTGTGCAATGTGACCTCACGTAAACTGACATATTTACAGAGAAAGACAACACAAATGAAAGGCATGGGTTATATTGTTCCCCAGAGAAGACCTGCACAACTATCCCCATTGAGTTCTGTTGTATAAACACAAAACCACTCAAAATATCAACTTTTGTGTTTCACAGAAAAAAATAGTCCCACAGGTTTGGAATGACATGAGTGAGTAAATAACAGGAAAGTAGCTATTCACAACCCTAAATCTAGCTGGTGCAAGCAGCCCCAGCGTACGATGGGAAGTGATGAGACTGCAAAGCAGTCTGGGAGTTGGAGTCTGTTGTCTGTTCTTCTCCATCTTTTTATTGAGCATTACTCCCACGAGACGAGGTTCATTATGAAGCAGTGGCAGATAACAGCTCAAGGACAGTTCTTCTGGAACCAATGCCAAACAAAGCTGAAGTTACTGCAGTGGGATGAGAGAGGGAGAGGGAGAGAGAGGACAAGGCAGAAAGCAAGAGAGAGACAGAGAGCGAGAGCGAGAGAGAGAGAGAGAGAGAGAGCAAGGCAGAAAGCAAGAAAGAGTACAAGAGAGAGAGAGAGCAAGTGAGACAGATAAGAAGAGACAGAGCCAGAAAGAGAGAGACAGAGAGTGAGGGAAAGACAGAGCGAGAGAGAGACAGACAGGGAATGAGAGAGAGACAGAGAGAAAGACAGACAGGGAGAGACAGAGGTGTGTACCATCTTTCATGTATCTGTGCAGTTTTACATCCAATAAGTAATGGAGGTGATATAAGATGAACGCTAATCTAAACACACCAGCCGCTGTTACACTTTGATCCACTTTAAAAACTGTTTCAACAAAATCCAGACAGTTACAAAACCTGGTTTATCCGTCTCAACTTCCCTGCAGTATGAAAGCTGGACTGAACATAATTGTTCTTCAAGGGTGAGCAAAAGCTGCCATCTGCGATGCTCCGCCCTCTTTCAAAGTCGTGTGGTTAGACGTAATCGGCCAATGAATCTTCAAATAGCAGATTTTTGGCAGATGGCCCATCCTGTCCTTAACAGGAAGAGATACAGCGTCTCTGTTCACTCATAAAGGTGTCTGGAGGGAGAAAGTTGGAGATCAAACAACAAAAACAAATCCAGTTTCCCCACAGACAGCTACTGGATCCCAGAACAACTAACCTGGTGGTTATTACTGATGTCCCTGTGGAAGACGCCACGTTGCACCGCTTATCACTTCCTGGGGTCAAAGGGCAAAACTGCAGCGCATACGTTTCATCATTCTAATGCCCATTGTTCAAATCCTGGCAGCCCTAAATTATACGCTGCAAAATACTTTTGATTTAGCTTCTTAAACTTGTTTTGTAGTAAAAGAAATACAAAATAAACATAATAATCCTTAAAGCAAGATCAGTTTATTTGAGAAGAAACGCTGCATTAGATATTAGGACTTACTTTTAGTGAACGTATCTTTAATTTCAAGCCATTTCGTTTTTCTGCACTGGCACATTTTTAAGCTTGTTTTTCCACTTATTTATAATTAAAAGAATTGCACAAATCAACCAGCACAGGAAACAAAATATATTTATATCAAAGTTACATCCTCTAAACGTGTCCAAATATCTCACACAGTGTTTCTCTCAGGTGAGAGAATCTTGTTTTAAGGATTACAGGATTTTAACTGGAAAATAAAATGAATATTCATTAAGAATATGATTCGTGGCATTTCATTGGCTGAGCCAGAGGTCAGTACGTCACATTGCTTAACGCTTTCTAAAGTCAACCTACAAATTGATCTGGGATGGGCGAGAAAGTATTTTACCATTGAAAAATGTGCACGCTTCACAAACTAACAGCCGAATGGGATTTTCTATCCGCTGAACTGAAATCATTCATACAAAACAAATATTAAACTCACAAAGTCTTGTTAGATGAATGTGACCCATGGCTGCCGCATGCATTATATTCATATGTTTATGGTCCAATTATGATAAGGCATGACAATTGCCATCCTCTCAGGACAGATGAGACTGTCTCTCGCCCCCTGCAGCTACAGACTGTGATAATGAACGAACTGGGTAATAACCTAAAATGGGAACCTATAAATTAAGGAGAGCCCTGCAGTCCTTCTTAATGTTGGTTCTAAGGAAGAACAATAATTAAGGTGGCCCAGGGTTCACGGAGGGGTCACCCCTGATGATTTCAGAGTAGATTGAAACAAGCCCGGCCTTTTCAATCTTGTCAACATCTGTGTAAAACGTGTCTGCATTTGTATGTGACCTTGTGACATCACAGAGGTCACCAGTCGGTGATAAACAGCAGCAGACATTAAAGTGATTGGCGGTTCCCAAAGGCTAGACGTTTTCAGAGAGGCTAACAATAGCAAGCTAGCTTTAAAACATTTTCAAAAGCAATGCCTCCTCAAAACAATGAGCACAGGAATGCAGATATATAGTATGACAGGCAAGCAGGGCGCACCGAATTCAATAATTAGACAAACATGTTACAGTCCTAAGCTTTCCACAGCAAATATATAAACAAACCACTTTATTAGTGAGGCTATCAGGGTGTGAGAGACTTTCAACCAGCATAACCAAAGAGCTTAAAAGTACTAAAGAGAAAAAAACAAGGTAAAACGCAACACAGCTTTAAATGTGAGCGACTGTTGTTGAAGAGACACTGTCAGATGTTTTGGTAAAGTCAACGATTGACAGGAGTTTTCTCACCAAACCCTCACGTTTCTGCGCTGAAGTTTGTGACGACCCATCAACTCTCAGCTTTAGAAAATCATTTGATTCCAGCCTGGATGGAAAGTGAGACATTTGGCTAATTAAATCAAACAGGAGGCCACTTTCCTGATGAGCTTGAAACCAATTTCATTAGTGCCCTCTCAGCCACAGATAATGTGCGGACCATGAGGTCGCTCTCGGACGTTTCGTGTCTCAACATCAACGCGGCGGAGTGCGATCAATAAAGGATGTCGAGCTGAAATGCAGGACTGAGGCATGCTGGGTAAACCACACGGGTGGGCGGTTTTATCTCCTCCTGCTGGTGGTATCAACAGAGCTTGACCTCCAGGCCTGAACTTCTCAATGGGTTTGTCCCTGTATTAACATCAGACAATGAAACATCATTACAGCTTCACAAATTTACAACGTGTCATTTCAGCACAAGTTTTGCAAGAACCCTTAGCTGGTTTTCATTATATTTCATGGGCATTTTGTCACAGTCAGAACAAATGTCCAAGTTCTAATGTCCTCTTTATACAATGTTCTTTTACCCACCGAAAACCTCAACAGTCACAGATTGGCAGTGAGAGCTGCTTAGTGCGAGCGTCTCCAGTCTCTTTGACCCTTTTCTGGAGGGCGTCCAACGCTTCCCATGGCACCTGCTGACTTCACAAGTCTGTGTCTTGCCGGCAAGAACAGAACCTGGTACCCAGAAACTCACTGGGCCTGATCGGTGTGACAGATTACTCTGTGAAATTAATCATCTTTCCCTGCCCTGCTGCTGGTTCCACAACAGGAAGTCGGCCAAAAACAGGCATGGACAGACAGTCCCGGCGGGCGTGGAGATGGCACGGTACCGCGCGGCTCCCCGGACCCAGTGCCCGGTCCCCGGTGAGCTCTGTCATTAATAAGACAGAGAAACAGGAGCGGGTTGGTCTCGCACGCATGAGGGGCTTGAATAAACCAGCACCGCGATCCAGATGGAGACACTGCAGATCAATGTCGCATCTGTTCGGTCTTTGTTGCAGCGCGCGGTATCGTATCTCAACCGCTGAGTGATAACGGGAAAGACAGAGAGAGATAGAAAGAGGGGAAATAATAAAGGAAGAGAGGGAGTCAATGCTCGGTCCCCGGAGAGAGGCAGGCATGTCTCAGCCTCCACCCTTTTTAATCTTTCAGGCTCTCCATGGGTAAAGCATCTACTCTGCCGCTCACCCCCGCTGTTGCTACAAGCTCCACTCGCATGCTCTTGACATAACTAGGTCTCCCTGTGAATAATAAACCAGCCGCCAGATTCCTGCCTTTGATATGCAGCCCTTGAAGTGAAGATCTGCGTCTGATTGAGCACAATCACTGGCTAATTAATGAGATGGAAGGCCCACGCCGGCCCAACGCGCCGCTGCCACCGTCCATCCCAGCTGCTCCCCGGAGAAGAACCGAGCCAAGCCTGGTGGAAGCCTGAGGAGCACTCTCGGGACGAGCTAGCGGCTTATGCAACGATGACGGAGAACAAACTCAGCACTGCAAATGAGGTTTAAAAATAGGCTTGTTTGGACATAGGTGAACCTGGCAATAAGATGTATGTGCCTTTGTTGAAGAAACAAACCTGCAATTAAATATAACAATATTAGTCTTTCTACAATATTGGAAACATCTGTATCTGTCCTCATAACATTCACTGAGGCTCAAGAACTCAACTACAACTTTTGATATTAATACCAGCAACGCTTTACATTTCAACAGCATTTTGATACCACAGCAAAATAATGTAGTTTTGAACGAACATTTATATATTAATGTGTATTATATTCAATATTATATACGTTCAATATTAATAATTCATATTCACAGTATTAGGTGATTAATAATTCATATTTAAATATAAACAAAACATCATTTCATTCATATTTAAATAAACACTGATTAATTATGAATTAATATAATAAAAAATCAACATATTTTGCCATGCTATTAAAAATGCTGTTGACAATTGCATATTTTATCTGTAAATAAAAAAACAGTACAGTGACATCCACCGCACAACATGACAAGCCACGCCTCCTAGGAGCAAGAATTCATGTCATAAGTCTGTATAATCTTCGCTGTGACCTTTTGTTCAAAATCGTCGTACCCTTCTTAATAACCAAACTATTTTCACCCACCAGATGCTTTTACACAGAGACACGCTAATTAAAAGCAGCTCAACCGTCCCGCTACGCTAATCCTCTTCCTGGTGGATCTGCAGATGCAAAAACAACTTCAGGTCAAAATCTAGAACCACTGCGAGACACGGGGCTTCATCGAGGGAGAACAGACAAAATATACTCACTGGCCCAGATGGGTTTTGCGAGGAAAACAAGCGAATCTCGTGGGTATTGAAAAGCAGGCAGCCTCAGAACGCTAATGCTGGCTGGCAAAGAGAGTACGGGCCAATCAAAGAGGTCTCAAGACGGTTGCCCTAAAGCGCCTGTTTTCACAACCCCGGTCATAAACGTTTTCATTATGACAGTCGGCGCAACAGATAGCAGCTCTCGCTGCCCCACCGGTTCCTTCCACTTCCCCTGCAATATCTGATTTGGCCCCGGGTTCGAAGGCTCCTCGGAGCATTGCAAGAAATTTCATTTCTATTTTCCTACTCGCCGTCCTCGCGCCTTCCGCTCGCTCTATCTTTCTCTCTCAGGCCGCTCTCCTTCAGGTCCTCTTGACACAACAGACACACACCGGCAGTCAAGCAAGACAGACTGCGCGCTTAAAACTAGGTGGAAAAAATGGGAGTTTGCCCTGCAGTGAGTATGAAAGCAACTACTAAGTCATCTCCATTTGTCACAAGCTCCACGCTGAAACCGCCAGGCCGCTCCTCATACACTCAAACCTCCGACAAGACGAACTGCGGACAAAAGGAAACTGAATAAATGGGACGCTATGGAGCTTAGCTTAGTGCTGCAATACCAACAGTCATTAGAGAAGCCCACGGCAATTATTGCTTTAACTACAGATTGCGACTGTCTATACATCATCTTACAATGCTAAATGGGATTTCTAAACAGCTCATTTGTGAGCCCAAATGCCCGTTTCATCAGCTGCATTGTAATAAGGGAAAAATGTTCTCTCAACGTTTAACATGGATTATAGTACAGTCTGTTTCTCAGCATTTTGTATTAGACTAGATTCAACCAATGAAATAGTCTATAAACAGCTACATACAGGACACATTTTTAACACATTTTTATACAGTCAATTTTAACTTTTGCCTGTGTCGCCACCTCTGCTTAAAGCACAAAATTACTGGTTATTTAACATCCTTTTCTTTACGCTGAAGTCAAAAGTAGCCAAACTGACATTTGAAAAGACACATGAAAATCGAACCTGACAGCTCAAAATATAAACCATTATTATAAGCTTACTGTTGTGAATTTGGAGATTGTTTTGAACACTGATCTGTTAGGTACTTGCTCTACAAAATAACAGATTTTTTTTTAACCAAATAAAAGCTACAAACTGCAGTTTAATCAATAAAAAAAATGAAGACAAAAAAATGCTTGGAGAGGCATCCAGTAATGTTGCAAGCCAGATTCGACCACTTGAACCCCATCGCTCCAGTATCATTACCATTTCTGCATTCCAAGAAACCCTAGTTTTTTATAAACAGATGCACATTTATGCATGGAAACCCCACGACTGCACGCACACAAAAACGCTAGAATAACTGAATATAGGTCAACGTTGCAAACAGAGCACAAGAAAACACCCCACATTTTTGTATACTAACAGCGGTCCACTCAGGAGGAGTCTGGCACTCAGAAACGTTCTCAAACTATCTGGCCAAACTCCACTTCACCTTTGAGGGTGATGCCATAAGTCACGCGCTACGCAACAAACGGCGCTCTTTAACACGGGTCTGTAATCTTCAATAGAGGCTCTCAGCACGCGTCAACGAAATGCCAGCCGCAACAATGCGCTGAGCCAATAATACTGACAAAGCCAAACAAATACTCTGTGAGCGTACTTGACACATCAAAGCAAAAAGCGAAAGAGTGGCGTTCTTTAAATCTCACCCCTGCAAGACAATCTGACTTACAGTCACAACACAGCACAAAACGCTGCGTTTGAGCTCAGGGGAAGAGCATCGCTAGAGAACAGCCTCCGCCGAGACGATCTACCTGCCAGCGCTTCAAAACTAGAGAGAGTTGCGAGATACAATCTGCAGAGGGTGACCCAGGTCAAAATAATCCCAGTGAATGCTTCTTCATGGAAGAACTCGAGCTATGAAGCAGAGAATTGCATTTAGACGGCCCTGAGACTGATAGTACAGTATCACCAAACATACCTCTGCACAGACCCAGCTATACAAACAGGTGCGTTTTCGGCCATTTTTCTTTACATTAAAACCAGTTTGACTCCGGTTTGCTTCATTGGCTCTTTAACTCTACAGCAAATTCAAATAAAATTCATGACACAACACATAAAAACAGAATCGATTAGCGTTTATGTTTTATGAAAGGGTAGAAAGCGCTTTACTTGAAAGTGAACTGGCAATAAAAACAGCATTACAATCCATTTTTTCAAAGGCTTCCTGGAAAATTTCCATCCTGCAATTTTCCCTCAAGTAAAAACCTGTCACTGTTATTGTAGACGTCCGAAAATTAATTATGCGAATACATTTCACAATTATTCTTACATTATCTTATACCTGTAAGTCATGCTAAGACACGAGCGTTGATATAAAGATTCCAAGTATTCAATTTCCATTTAGATTTCAGATTAAATGTTTATGTGAGCCATCTGAGTGTGTGTGTGTGTGTGTGTGTGTGTGTGTGTGTAGGTGGTTGAGTGTGTGTTGCCAATTAAGTTGGTCTTCTGAAGTAAATGTCAATGCACACAAAAACACTTAACCCTCCAAGCAGACCTCCAGCGGAAACAAGCACATTTCAAAGACGTTTATCCGTTTACAGCATTCCACTCAGCCACACGTATTTTTCGGAGAAACATTATCAACATCGACATTCCGTGGCGCTGACCAATGCCAAATGGAATCTCCGGACCCGAGAGAACATTCTATGCGGCGTGAAGCGCCAGAGGGAAGTAAATAAGAGCGGAACGCTAGAAAGAACCATCGCTGTAGAAACGGCTTCAGCGCTAATAACGTTAGCGCTAGCTGCGATGGATGTTTCTACAACATCCACTCAGGAAGGACAGATTTCGTGACTCAACATCCTTTTCAATTCCATCTATAAATTATATACATTTGGTGACTTCAATTCAATCGACCCAGCCAACAATTTCAGGCTAGGTAACATCTCCATTAGGTAACAAAAAATGTTTTTGAATAATCTAGACATTCACAAACATGGTTATGGGAACATTCCTTAAACGTTTGTACAACATTTAACATTAAAAAACATTTTAAAAATTCTGCTGACGTTGCTGCAAAAATGCTTGGATATGCTGGATATATTGCGAAATCTTGTCATTTTTACCATTTTGCAATATACTTATTTACAAAACTTATTTCCAAGCATAAGCTAAATCAGAACAGAAAAAACAAAGACATAAAGAGGGAAATAATTTTACACCTCTGTTTTATGCTTGTTGTTTACTGAAATAATTCTGCTAGCTAGCATCCTTGCACTTCATCCAAGCCAATCTGTGCTCACAGGACCGTTCCAAACTTGAGGATAACTTTCTCCTCAAGACGCTTAAATAAACAGTCTACAGCTTTAAAGTTAATTATGGCGTCTGCTCTGACTGAAGACTATAGCCAGAACACGAGACCACAGGGTTCACAGTTATAAACACTCAAGACAAATGCACATGTACTGCATAAACATGCAGTTACTGCAGACTGGAGTGATTCACAAACAGCCCGTGTGCAGTGTCAGCACTCTGAAAGCACACACACACACACACACACACACACACACACACAGCAGAAACTCATGATCACATGCATCTATCACTTGCACTGCCAAAGAAAAGCACAACACACACCAGAGATGAAACACTTGCGACACACTGTCTCCTATGGGCATCTGCAAACTGTATTTCCGCATATTGTTACACGACCTAGATTTAAGTTTGTTCCCTCATTTTTTCTCTCTCTCTATCCCTCTCGCTCTCTCTCTCACACACATACAGACACACAGAATATATAATCACAAACACACACAGAGAATACACAATCACATACACACACACATAGAATACATATCACAAACATAGTGACCCAAAAACATCCCAAAATTTACTGGCTTTAACATACTTGTGTACATTTGGCCCACATATAGTAATGATCAGTACAACACGCACACAAAACACAGAGACACACAGACACACACACTGACATAAACATGTTATGCTAATTAGAATGAAACTCCAGATTTTCACTGTGGGAAAGTGTTGGATGACAAGCATATCACCCCGTATCCCAGAATCCCTGTCAGCATAAAACAAACGGTGTGTGCGGTGAGCGTACAGAACAGTTGTGGAGAGAGAGGCGGAGCGGTGGGGAGTTTTATCAGGTGATCTGCGGAGGTCTAAGAACAGAACGCCGCTGCTAAACACCACCTGCAGATAAATGAGATACGAGACGAGCGAGAGGCAAATAAGACAATAAATCATAAGTTAAAAACGGTTTCACCGCACTATTTCCTGACATGAACACAACTCACGGAAAAGATTCCCTGGAAGAGACTTGAAAGTAGTTTGTGTGTAAAAACCAAACAGAATTTGCCACAACACTTCTACTGAAAAGAAGTGCGTAAACTAGTACTGTAATGAATGTACATGGTTGGTTTAGGATGGTGGATGCTCCTGTAGCACGACCGGTATCCTGTCAGCAACGCAAAGATTGTGGGTTTGAGTCCCATGGACAACACGTCCTGAAAAAACGCACATTTAGCCTTCTTAATTCTGTAACGTTTTACTAAAACGTTCCACTAACAATTTAGGAATAACATTTTGATGTGATATGCAGTTACGTTACATTTATGGAAAGTGACTTGCAGCAAATTAAAGCTACATTGTCGAACCCACAACCTGTGCATTGCTAATGCACCGCTCTACAACATGCAGCAATGCGGCTTCATATTTTCCTGAAACAAACAAACAAACCTCTGTGCATTTGTTTTAAATTAAACATGCAATATGCTAATTGTAGATGCAGTTTAATAGCGTAAAGATGTGCACAGGCATATTTAACCATAATATGACTGGATGGTAATGCTGTGGGGGGGCAGACCGTCTCATATGCTAGCGGTTGGGTGACATAAGCTTATCACCCAATGTACTGACACTTCCTGTCACCGTAAAACATGAATTGTGAGATAACAGTTGTTCAGACAGAGACAGAACAGTGGAGAGATTTAGCAGGTGATTTAAGAAGGTCTGTGTAGAAACTGTTTTCTAAACACCATCTGTGGGGGGGGAGAATAAAACTCTCATTAACCGATATAAAAAATTATTTCTGAATGGTTTAATCTTGCTTGAGAACTTTCATTTTCACAAAAATGATTAGCTAGAAACGATTAGCGAATAGTATAGTATAGTATAGTATATAGTAAAGCATTATATAGGACAGTATAGAATAGCATAGTAAGGTGTAGTTAAATATAGCATATTATACCACATTATATTATAGCCATTCATAAAATAGCATATCACATTATTAAATAATATATAAGAGCATTAATTCTCAAGCAAGAATAAATATTTCAGCTATAATTTATTTGGAGCACTTATATAATATTAAAGTGTGTATTACCAGATGTTTGACTCCTGCTGATGTCACTAGTCTTTTCAGTGGAGTAACTAGTGCTGATTCAACAGAACTGCTAGTGAAGCCATCTGAGCGAGGTGGTGTAGATTAAACTAATGAAGAAGCCTGGAGGGGACACGAGCGTTTAATGGCTCTGTCCCAAAACTACAGCACCTGCTGACTACTGTCTACACGGGCAGCTGCCTTCTAAGACAGCATCTTTCTAAAACAGAATCGATTCCATCTATTATTTCATATTACCCACAATTCTTCAGTGAACGTTTTATGACAACTACAATAAATCACTAGTTTTATGGGAATAACTATGGTCACCACAGTAAATGTATGCAGAGATCAGCGGTGTCTTATATAGATCCATTCTAAACATTTTGTTGGATATAGCAGCTTCCGTGTCCTACATGGAGACAATTTGGGAGGATTTAGGACACTCAACTTCCACTTGGAAGCAACTGAGGTGATTTCTGAAGTACCACCTCCTGCCAGTAGAGGGAGTGAGAGGAAATGGTGTTTCCAGCGTCTCTCTCCCATTCTGTGGTCACAAGGCAGCAAATTAAAACAATCCATCAACATTATGGCTTTTAATCCACACATTCCCCGTAAACACCTATTTCTTTAGCCGCCCTTTTTCTCCTATAGCCTCTTTCTCAACTCCAGCCTTTCATTCAGCATTACAACAGACACCAAATCATTAACCCACTGCAGCATGTAAAGGGCCTCTCACGTGAAAACGCCACAAATGAGAGATTTCAGCGGACGGGGAGAGACTGCAAAGGTTTCGCTGGTTAAAACGGAGCTAAAATAAGAGAGAAATGCAATAGGAAAAATGTTGCATAAGTCTGTGATTTTGTGCCAATTGCAGGGCTAGGTCACAGGTCACAGCGTCGCATCCTGACCTCTGCTTAACAGGTGAAGAAAGACATTTAAAAAGCAGCCAGCCATGCTGGAGCTCCGCAGATTTCTGCAGACGGCTCTGCCTCACCAAAAGCATGTGGCCCCGCCTCCAACTCACACCATTGGTTGAGACAATGTTGCTATGTCAGGCTGGTTGGCTTGACATAACAACAAACAGAGCAATGAGACGCAGCCACAGTGTTTACACTTCTCCTATTTTAACATCCAAAAATGACACGCAACCAAAAATTCCCCTAACAATCAACACAAACACACGTGAGCGATACAGATAATAGCTGAGCATTTGGAATACCTAGCTGTGTTTTACTATTAAATGACACATATCTGTGTATTTGGCCTCTAAAAACGAACAGCAAAATGAAACGCCCTCCTATTTATGACCAGATTCCTTGAAAGGCTAAGAGGCTCGTTTCTCTAAACCTAGAACGCACCGTTTTGACACTATCACCCGCGCCACAGTCGATACTATAGCCCTGCATTCCTCCGCCCCCGCCTCACAAACCTTTGTCATGGCCATGCGGCGCAGGCCAGGCTACAGCAGCAACGAGCCTCCCTCTGCACGGTCAGCGCATCAGCATGCGATAAGAAAGGCCTGCCGCATGCATGCACGCCGCATTCAGAGGTGTAATTACAAAGGAAACGATAAGCTTGCTCCTTAGGGACCGCACCGCTAATTACAGAGCCACCAGAGCTTCAAATTGCCATTTAAAGCAGCTTTACACAATTACACAATGCCACATTCCTGGTGTCATTTGCATTTCCATGGCAAAACAGGGCAGAAAGGGCCAGGCCGGCCCGAGTCTGAGTTATGGCTGTTTACCACATCCCTGACAGCCAGAGAAGAGCGGCCGGGGGGTTCGGTGCAAGATACCTCAGAAGGAAACTGGAGGGAGTTAAAGGGACAGTTTACCCCCAAATCATCATTTATTTGCCCATCCTTTACTCACACTTATGCCAATACAAACCTGCATGACTTTAATCTTCTGTGGAACACAATGGTGAATATTTTGAAAAATGTCTCGGTGGTTTTGTGTCCATACAATGGAAGTCAATGGGTGTTTGATTAAAAAACATAATTAAAAATACCTGTAATTGTGTTCCCCAGAAGTAAAAGTTAAGGAGTTTTAGGAAAAGAACAAAAACAAAAGCAAAACAATAAAAGAACAAAACAAAAAATGAAAGTAAAAATGAGGAAAGAATTTTTATTTTTGGTTAAACATCCCTTTAAGAGGAAGTAAAACTGAAGGAAAATGTTTATTCCCACACTCTTGTGAGGCTAAACATGTCTTAAAACTGATTGTGTTTACGCTGTTCTTTCTTTCATTTGAGTAAAGTTTCCCTTCATGTCAACAAAAAAGCACTGCTTACCACACCAAAAGCATTAATGTTGTGGCGCATGCATCTTTCGTCTCATTACGAGAAGCGCATAAACATTCAAGCGTCTCTCCGCCCATGTCTCATGTCCCACATATGGGGGTGCCTGGGAAAACATGAGCAACACATTCAGCAACTGGAAAAAAGACTGAAACAGGAAAGTTAGTCATTTTGTGGTTGCGGGAGGAATTTTCTAACAGACGTGAGCTTGCCAAAAAATAAATAGCCGTTCCCTCAATCTTTTTCCCGCCTTCGAACACAAACATGTCCACTTTGTATCGCCAAGATGACCCGCAAGCCCTGGTTTACCAAACACAAGGGAATTAAAGGGTATCAGTGCACACAAGTAACTTTCACAAACTGTATCAGACTCTCACATGTCTTGCAAAAACAAAGCGGAGATCGCAAACACCGGCTCTGACCATGAAAGGCCTCAAATGCTTTGTGCAAGTGTAAGAATACCAGTAGGGTAACCTGATAGACCACTAATGATGCGTCTCATTCATTCACTGTCCGCTTAGAGACAGATTAAATCAGTTGCATTATGGGATGTCTGGTCTTCAGGGGCTGGTTCATGAAGATCATAATGGCTCTATAGAATAAGGTATAAGATAATAGCAAGTGTTTAAAACCACAGTAGCCTTCACTAAATCTCATCACATCCTCCAATTCATTTATTTAGCTACATGCTTATGAACAAGCCTGAATCAATCCGTCTATCAATAGCAGGAAGCGCAAACGTTAATCGAATCTGAAACCAAACCTGATCTTCGTCTCCGGCAGCAAAAGAGGAAACCGCAAAACTGGACTTTCCTGCCAACAGCCCTGCATCCATCTCATCCTTCTTGCGTGAGGGTTCACCTAGAAAGAATGACTTCAGAAGTTCAGAGCAGCAATAAAACGAAAGGTTTGATCTACGGTCGTACGTAAAATTGAGTCGTTAAAGACGTTAGGACCGTACCGCAGGGTAAAAAGTGCTTGTTTGATTTAACACTGAGGAGAAAACGGTTGAGATTCTCTGGTTTGTTTTCTTCATTCTCCTCCAACGGCTGCCATTTTTGGCATGCCATCTCAGGAACTGTGTATCTGTGTTCTGCTACAATAACTTGCCAGTTGTTCACAGAAGTGTGTTATGCACATGTGTGTGTGTACGTGTCAATCCAGCTTTGCTCCCTGTAGTGCCACACACAGGTTGTAAATGAATATGAATGGCTACCAGAAGCCCTGGGAGGTGATCGCTGGAGGCAGAGCGCATCGGGGGCCCATTAATCTTGAGAAAACTGACACATGGGAATAGCTGAAAACTACGAGGCATTCGGGCCATAAATGCCCCCCTGCCCACCTCATCCAAACCACGGTCACATGGCGTTAAGGGCTAACTTTCTAAGAACATATTCAATAACATACAAGTATTAAAAATTACCCCAGAATGGACATAAGTTAGAATGCATTTCAGGAACATGTTTAATGCAACAGACCTTCAGTTACAGTTCAAGACATTTAATCTGTTATCAATAAAACAAGCGCGGGAATTAGTCGCTTAGGCATGGAATAAAAACCTTTTGGTTTAAAAATAATACAGGATTGTAAAAAAACACTATAAATCTTCAGGACAAGATGACACAGAACGTATTAAATCATTTGACTCTATAAAGAAATAATAATGAAACAACATTTTTTGTTTCATTGCTCTACGCTTCAAAAAGAAACTGTCCCTGTCACTTTTCCAGACATTTTAAAGAATTTTGTAACAGTTAACCGTAAACGATCAAACGCAGATCCGAGCTGCAAGTCAAACTGAGATTTATTCTCTTTAACACAACAAGGCAATGAAGAAAAACGAAACACGGTTGTTTTGAGAAACTACGACATAAGAAACTGGATGAAAGTACTACAATAATGGACGATAAACACAGACAATAAATAAAAAACAGATGCAATGACACAGGCTTTGAGCTCGCGAAGGCAAACTGTGCATTTTCTTCAGACAATTGAGATTCAGCACAGCCCATTAGCCACACAGCGCGCGGGGCTTTTTGTTTACGGTCACGGTGGAGAGACATCGTTCCTGGTGTTTGGAATTCCACTTTTCTCTCTTCATCAGCTCCCTCGTTCTCGGGGGATGAATGGAAAAAGGAAAACTACAAAGAGAGGCACTTGATCTCTCCGAACGTGGCGCAGACTATCTCTCTTAACACAACGATTGTGATGTAAGTCACAAAACCTCACTGAAGGATCGATGACTGATGTCAGGAGAGGGATTTTTTGACATTTTGATTTGACACGGTGTTTATCCTTTATCCGATGTGACAGGTCCAATGATTTAACATTTAGGATTAATAACAAACAGCACAAACCCAGCTGACAACTGCAGACCGTAAGAACGTTTCACTAACATTTTCATTAAGCAACAAAAATGTTGTTTTGAATGTTCTAGAAATTTTTAAATCATCTACTTCTAGGTTTTGGATACAAGAACATTATGTAAACTTTTTTTTATAATTCCACTAACAATTTAAGAATAACATTTTTTGACATGATACACAACAATGAAAATGTTCTAACATCATTACTGCAAGAACATTTCTGAAAAGAACTTTTAAAGAATGCTAGTAAACGTTCACAGAACGTTCCCTGTTTGCTGGAAATATTTGCTGTTTGGCAGCATTATTTTTCATTAAAGAAGAAATTATTCAATTAAACACAGATCTGAACCATATGTTGGACCCAAATTCTTGAGTGGGCTCTTATCTTTATCTACCACTTAGCAACAATCTGCACCCTAGCAACCCCATAGCAATGAACTTGGGACACTCTGAAGACTCAACTGGCAGCATAGCAACACCCTAGCAACCATTCAAAAACATGCTGTTGGCTTTTAAACAGAAACGCTTTCCACAGAGAAAATGTGAAATTCAAGCTCTGCCTACAACTTAACCTCAAAGCCACACACACGCAAGCGCACACAGCCTGTGGCTACAGAGGAACCCACTGCAGTGTGGTTACGCACCGTAGAGTTCAAATACTGAGGGAGTTAATGCAACGCTGCGACCCCTCAGACGCGCGGGTCACTGAAAGCGCATGCCAGCGCGCATGTGAACATTTGCATATGTCAACAAAGTAAATTCTCCATCCCACTCTAAAATTACCCCGGTTTCTTGAGCTTAGGCAATAACCAATAGGCTTAATCGCACCAGAGGCAATAAAAGTGGATGTTTATTTTCTGTCTCGCATGGTGAATGTATTTCTTTAGTATAAAGGTAAAATAAACCACTAATATAGACTCAGTATCCAAGCGCTGCCTACTGACAGGAAGCCATCGTGAAACGTCACGTTATTATTAAACAACAATATTAAAAGGAAAAAGAAAAAAATCAATCACTTCATTTAATATCTTTTCTGAATTGAATAATGCTTCACAAAACTACATGTTAACCTAATATATATGTAATTGTAAATCTAATTTGTTAGCGGTAGATTAACTGAAGAATCTAGCGTTAGCAACCAACATTTTAAAGCGAAAGAGCCCAACCCTCATTTAAAGCGTCTCCAAAGCTACAGCTCCTCCAATCGCCAGCCTTCTCCAGATCCGACCGAACGCAATGATTGGATGAATATTTCATCATTCTGCGCCTTCCAAAAAAGCTATAGAAACAAATATATTTAAATCACCAGTGATGTGAGAAAACTTTAAACAAACAAAAAATACCATTTAATACTTACATAAATATTTAATGGTATATTCAGTTCTGCAGTAGAATTAAAAATTGGTATAGGGAATTTTAGAAGCATTAGCTTTAACTACTAAAAATTGTGACAACCTCACAAAAAGTGTGAGCCCCACATTTCCAAACATTTATTTTTAAGGGGGCACAACGGGTCGTCATTAAAAGAATTGCAACAGCTGACATTGACACAGAGTCACAAATCTTGCCTGCGGCACAACACAAACAGCTTTCGTCCGTATCACGGCTCAGCGGCTGCAATCGCACCGCTTGAAGAGTCTGTGACACCAGCGCCGGTTTTACCTGCGACGCCATTCGAACAGGAACCTGCAAATGTGCGTGAGACGCAGTTAGACTGAGTTTAATGAGACTGCAGGCCAGCACGCAGCATAAGGAGAGATCTGTCTGACTGACGGCCGCACCTCTGTGAACTGTCAATGTGTTCATTAAAGTCCAAATGAACTGAAAGCTCCAATCGAGTGAAACAAAGAAACTGAGGGTGTGACTTGTTAATTTCTGCTGGGAGTTGATTGGATCTAGAAAAGTAGGCATTTCAAGATCATATTCCATGGCAGCTGAAGAGGCGTGGTTAACTGGTCTGGCTCCGCCCATGTGATCAAACTGGCACCATTTCAGAGAGGACGTACATTTTCAGCTTTTGATTAAAGATTACAGGCACACATTTAAAAAAAAGACGTGCATGAATGAATCATTTAAAAATAAACAGCAATAATTCCTGAAAAACAGAAGAATATTTAAATTTTATGGTGACTTTAAAGCACGATGAGGGTTACTGGAGATAAAATCTTTAAAGAGGTCAAATCTTAAACAGAATGAATTTACTTTACGACTGTAAAATAACAGATGTAAAAAACTTCATGCACATCATAATGCAAAGCTTGTTCAACACCGTTTATGAAAACTGACGCTGTTCTCCTGGGAAGATCTCACTCAGAAGTTTGGAAATCATAATTGCGACGTAACGGCACTCGAGTGAATTTGGTCGGAATAAAATCCACTCACCGAGCAATTCTGTCTTTTTCCCTTTCTCAACAAATACAGGAAGCTTTCTAGCACTAGTTTAGACAATAAACGGTGGCGTATGATTGATGCCTTCCAAAGCGCTTTATCATTATTGTACCATCACAGATGAATGATGGGTAATGTAGTCACACCCTGAGATTGAACCATCAGTTTATTAAAGTCACCATAAAATCAAAATCCACTATTCTATTTTTAAAGAATATTGCAGTGTCCATTATAAATGATTTATCCATGTACTTTATTATTTTTTAAAGTTTACTTACCTTCCAAATCATTAATGACAATGTACATCTACATCCCCACTGGAAGGAAGATGTTTTCAGATGGTACCAGTGTGATGACATGGGCGGAGCCAGAGCGGTTAACCACTCCTCTCCAATGACAGTCTGCTGGGACACTTTTCTATATTAAATCAATTTCCACCAATCATTTGTTCAATTTCACTGTGAATTATCCTAAAAACCCTAAAATAAAATTGACACATGGACACTGACGTTTACATAACACCAATTCTACAACAGTGCAAATGATGCCAATATTGTGAGAATGGCCAATCTTTATATTTTTTTACACTTAAACTTTAAAAGGTACAGTAACGACGGCCTATTTAACTCTAAGATTCAAAAACTGTCATGTAAATTAAATTAATATCTGAAAGGAAAGATAAAATGCTACAAGCACATAATATGATCACTTTAACACACAGCACAAGATGCCTTGACAAACAACACATGTTCTGAGCTTTCTAAATATATTCTTTACTCTTTCTGCTGTTCACGTAGCTAACAAATGAACGCTTCCTTTTAATCAAACCTCTATGGACTATTATAAAACAAGGACGTGTAACAAGGAGACAGAGACAAAAATAATTGGGTAGGTGGGGAGAGAGAAAGAGAAATGAGGGGATAGGAAGAGAGAGATTAAAGACGGATGGCTGTATAAGACGAATGCTGTGTAGAAACAACACAAAGTCCACAGAAATATAAAATTCACCCAGAGGAACATCACAGCCGAACCAAACCAAACGTTGACCAATGAGATGAAACTCTGCTGGCAAGAACATCTAGATGAATTAATTCTGGCGGACGCTTGTGAACAGTTGCTCTCAGGATCTCCTGATGTTAAGAGACACCAGAATTATAATTATTAATGTCGGTTTAAAGGTCACCCATGTCGTCTGAAGACCTTCTTAACTGTACAGTGACTTTTGTGTGGAAGAGCTGAAAGTGAAACATTAAGAAACTGACGTTCACTGAATGCCGCGCACAACTATTATTAAATTCCATGAGAGAACCTGAAAACCAACAAAAAACGTTAATGTAACATCTAAAGGCCATTCCAACTTTTAAATGAACATTTCTGTTACTTAATGGAACGTCAGGGAAACGTTCTGACAACCTAAAATTGCTAGCTGGGAAGATACTGGGAGTTGTTTGCTAGCACTCCACTCACATAAGCCACAAAAGCTCCATAAACTCTCAAAGTCTGGATGGGCGGCAGTTCTCATGCCAGTGAGTGACTGCCAATGAGCCTCAGTCCTGAGCCTAAGCCATGACAGGAAATAGATGAAGCCTCGCGTGCAGAAACGCTCACAGGTAGAGCCACAGCCCAGAGCAGAAGGCCGCTGTCCAGACAGGGAGCCATTCTTGAACGTTTAATAAAAGGAATTTGTGATGGATGAATATCAATGAGAATTGGTGCGATTGTAGTGGCAGGTGAACCCTTCAGTTTCCATGGCAACTATGTTTGTTTTACAATAATAAGTCTTTGTTAAGCGTCGCTGCTACTCTTGCTTCTAGTTAGCAGCAGAAATTGATGCCAACCACCCAAATCACAACAGCTTTATAAAAGTTGTGCGTTGACAACAACCAATCCGATTTCACGGTAGGTGGGGCCACCTTTTAACCAACAGATTACCATTGGAAAAGTGTAGTAACCATCTGTATAGCCATAGTTTAACTACAAATGCCACAACTGTGGTTGCATGGTTAGTTTGTGGCTACTATGGCTACCGTTACCATTTTAACTAATGCTAAGCGATTAGAAAAACGTGTCATATTGGGAATAAATGCTGCAGTTTTGGTCTGTTATTGCTTTATCATATAATTTCTGCAGAGAATACAGCACTTGACATACAGTCTCACCGTTTAAATATCAAATCAAGCCTCATTATTACTCAAGCGAGTCCAAAAATAAACATCTCTCCAATTATATCTCTCCATATCTTATTCTTTCCCCTGGGCTTCTCTTCCCGACCGTGGGTGTTGAAATTTACCCAGCCTGTTTCAGCAGCTTCAATCACAAGACATCACAGCTCAGATACAGCAGTATTTGGGAGCTCTGAGTAAAAAAAAAAAACATGAACTCTCCCCTAAATCTTAACACTGTCTCCTGGAGAGTCAGAGAGGACAGGAGAGCAGAAAAAGTTCTAAGAAAGAGATTACCCACAGGAAAGAAATATCAGAGATGAGATCTTTTTTGTTCTCCGCTGGTTTTCCTAGATGACACTGAGATTTTTGCTTACTGTATATCTCCTGCTTCTCAGATTTGTCTCCTGAGAAACTCGATAATCTCGTGTCTCCTCTAAAACTGCAGATGAGATCTTTGCTGTCTCAAACTGTGCTCAGATGTGCCAAGATCTCAAAGTCTGTAATCAAACGTCAGAGATTTAAAACCAGAGACAAGCCCAACCTATACCAAGTCTAAAAAAGCAGTGCTCAATTTTAAGCTTAGCTAACAATTTTAACTGGTAACAACGTTTCCCCAATGTTTCCATTAAGAATCAGAAATGTTAAAAATGTTATTTTGAAAGTTCTACAGCCGCTCAAAACATCCAGATTTTCTGCAATGCATTACCATTGCCTGGCTATAAGAATCTAACATGACAATATAACATTTTTAAAATGTTCAACTAACCACTTTCTAATAACGTTTCATATATGTTTGATATATGAGATTAAAAAAGTTCTGTTAACATTACACCAAAAACGTTTTTGGCTAACTTTCAGAAAATGTCAGTCAACGTTCTGAGAACGTTCCCTGTTGCTGGGAAAGAGGAGAGAAAACACATTAAACCAAACCTCGTCCTAATGGCAACAAGCCTGTTCTGGTATTTCCTGCTGTAGATGACAGCCGCCAAACAACTGGGAGCTGTATGACCGGGAAAAGCAAAACTGGGAACACACATACACACACACACACATTCACTAACACACACACTCTCTGTGCGTATGCGGATTGACCTTTAACGCAACATCTGGCCAGCGCTGTTTATTGGCCTGACACTATTTTTCCCACATGGATTGTCAGCTAATCTGTTTGGTAAACTTCTCCATGATTCGTCAATACTCTCAAAGATCAGAACTCTCTTCTGCTGTCTGACCTGGGATCAGTGTTTTTAATTAAAGAGACAGTCTGCCTGTGCTCCTCTGTAATAAGACAAACTGATCCCTGACCAGTGTAGCTTTTCTTCATCTTATTGCTTGGCACAGATACAAGCAGCACATTTTCTTTTACTTTTAAATACTGTAGACTTAGAAATGTCAGACTGTTAATACCTCTGCATACTAACACCTAATACCTTACAAACTCAAATCACTGCATCTAATCTAAAGGTCTGTTCTGAGACTTCTGTCATTTCTGTTTGACTGAACCCCAATGTACCATTACAAGAACTGACATTCTGAATTTAAACCAACTTGGCAATCGGTACAACTTTAGTTACAACTTTAGCACACACGCAGCGATAACTTCAGGTCAATGAATCAAAACAGGAAGTGAAGCCTTTGACCTGACGTCGAACATTCTCATATGACTAAACAAGAACCAGCTGGTCTTAAAAACCACTAATCTCAGTTTAATACCAATAATCTGCAGTAACAATGCAAACGTTCATAAAACATTCAAAATCGTCAACACAAACGTATCAGGGTTATAAGCTTAGTTTTAGTGCCTGTGTTTGATTCCGCCAGGCAGTACCAGGACGGATAAGTCTAAGTGGTTGGTTAGTGCCAGGTACGGTCGTCTTAACCAGGTTAGTCCCCCAGCGCCAAGCCCCGGCACCACCAGACCCTACATTCCAGCCCAAAGCTTTCCCACCACATGGAGCAGTTTAGGGGCCGATGCCACCCACGTCCAACTCCCTGCTGACATTTCTGCTGCAGCCCCTGAGATTTAAGAGGTGCTCACGTATGTCAGCCATTTCACAGGAGCGAGAAGAAGGAAGATCACAGACACACGGACGACGTTAAGTCAAACCACAAACATTAAAATGCCACTTTTGTTTCGACGTTCTGTAGGCGGTATGAACAACCCAGCGGCCTCTTTACAAGAGTGTGAAACTTCTGATGTTGTTTATTGATTGAGGGAAATCGCTTGAAACGGGGTCTTCAACTTTCCCAGACCAGAAGCCCATTAGTGGGAAAGAAATGGCACAGAAACACACAGTGACATACTGGATATAAAAAGTGCTGCTTTAAGTCTATTGATTATAAAAAAACTCATTATCAAATTAACTTTGGTTAAAGCTACATCAAATAATAATGATGAGATTTTGTTTAATAAAATTAAAATGTGTTTAACATGTATAAGAGTCTGTATCTAATTACTACAATGATTATTTTAATGTGAGCAACAAGTAATAAAGTACATACATTAATGCGTCTCTTATACATTATATTCCATGTACTGTATATATTTTCTTATATGCAGCACTCAGTTGTATACAGTACATTACTGTGGATTCCTGTGCCATGTTTTTATCAAATAATACCATCTCCAGCACACCTATGGACCACCTTGAAGACTCTTAGTATAAAATAAAATACTCTGTTAAAGCACTCGGTGCACATTAAGCCTGGCTGCTTAATTGAGAAAATCAGGTTTAAATCCCAACACATTTCCTCTCTCCTCACCAAATAAAAGCTTGTAACCGTATTTCTGAGGGACTCTTACTGAAGAACTTTGTCACTCAATCATCAGGGAAAGTTGCCCTTCGGGGGGAAACAGGAAGTTGATTAGGTCAGAGGGTCGGAGGGTCAGGGGGTGACGTCCGATGGCTTTAGAGGAAGCGGTGCAGAAATGTCAGAGAAATGAAGAATAGACGCAGAAGCGTGCAGATGTTTATGAGTCCAGGAGGCTCTCACGTCTTACAAACGCAGCCGCAACCCAGCAGTCACCCCCTCAGAGAACAAAACGTATCTTCTCCTGTCAGTGAGGCATCTTAGAAATGCTAATGAAATTCTGACAAACAGCAGACAAAAGAGAGAGAGGCGATCCCACTGACAAAGCAATCACATTCAATAAAACCGCTTTCTTAGTCTGTCATTTCCTGCCTGGTTACTTTATGAATACTCAAACAGAATGAATTGATGTTATGCATACATGGAACGACAAACGCTTAGAGGAAAAACAAAAAAAAGGAAGATGAAAAAATAAGAGACTATTTTTCTTTCCTCAACTCTGGAGCCTCCACAAGGGGCGGATGGAACAGAAATGCAAAACAATTCAGCCATAGCGTAAAAACAAGCACCAATTAGCTAATTAAAGCTGACAATTAGCCAGCGCGTGAATTAGCTGCCAACACAACAATGCAGAAAGTCTGCACACAGCACCTGAGGCTGACGCAAACAAAACACGCTCGCTATCTTCCGTTTTGTCACTTTACCCACATTTCACAATTTTGTTTATTTGTATTCTTCACTTACTTTTCCTGTCATCACCATTTCTGAGAACTCCAAAAAACAGACTTTAGCAAAACAAACAAAACCAGTTTTTCCACAGCACAGTAATAAATGCACAACACTTCTGTATGAATTATATGTTCTTTGGAGGCTAGCGTGATGATAACACCATGTGACTCTTTTAACTAAATGCTGTCGTATATAAACTTTAAATTCCAAAAAGTACTTTGTCTTCAATTAACAGCATGATATACTGTACATTACAACTCCGTGGTGTTACCGGTACCGTACAGCCGTACCGTGCACCACAGCAGTACTGAGACAGCTAAAGCACAGACGCTTTGACATCGGAAGCGAGGAGACTCATGCGGATTTGATATGATGGATGTCACCACGGAAACAGAGTGTCCTGAGTCACTCAGGCCTCTTTCAAAACGTCTAAAGCTTCTGCGAGTAAAATCTCTCCTGGAACCCTCAGAGAACCTCATATTCCCATAACTCAAACCCAGCGGGTCGCTCTCAGGTCTTCTCCCATTAAAAAGACCTAGGAGTCCATTTAAAGAGTGACAGGGCGAATGGAGCGAGTCTCATGACTTTTTCGACAGTGCCCTTAATTTCTTGCATCGGCGTTCCGGCGCTTTCCATTATTCCTGCCTGACGGGGAATAAAGTTGGCCACTCCACTCTGTAACAAGCTCCTTGACCTTTCACTGGGAGGGAGCGTTCCACCCCGCAACGGCTCGAACTGCCAACCACATGCTGGAAACACTGTAATAATATTTGGCCTGATCTGTAGGCAGGTGAGAGGAACGCAGAGGTTGTCTTGCTAGTATTCAGTTTACTTTGACTGACGTTCCCTGAACGTTGACTGAGGGTATGATGTCATCATTAAGTCATCTATAAAAAGAGAGACCATGAAATCCAAATACCATTTACTGTTAAAGATTTATCTGTGAACGTTATCTATTATTAAATTCATGTGCTCCTATAATATTTAATCAAAATATTAAAATCTACATCCCCTCTGGACTACCAGACTATCTCTGAGATGTCCGTTTGAGGTCTTGGGCGGAGCCAGACACATTAGCCACTCCCCTCCACTCCAAGCTTCTACAAGTACTTATCGATAGCCAATCAATTATTACTGGAAAAAACAAGCCACGCCCCCATTTTTCAGTTTTTAAAAATGAATTACATGAAGCTAGTTACAAACTTCCAGTCTGTAAGGACAACATATCTTCAAATCAAAATAAACTGAAACTTTTTTGATATGCCTCAATTTTTACCAGGTGAAGTTTGTACCGGTTACAAGTATTTATGTATGTGCATAAAAATTAGCGACAC
Organism: Yasuhikotakia modesta; assembly: GCA_036877545.1. NCBI lineage: Eukaryota > Metazoa > Chordata > Actinopteri > Cypriniformes > Botiidae > Yasuhikotakia > Yasuhikotakia modesta. The sequence continues at coordinate 12,675 of JBAJNP010003074.1, read as the reverse complement.
GTTACTGTTGTACTTCCAGTCACAGGCTGATGACCCACTTATTTTCTATTGTTAACAGGGTCTAAAATTAGCACTCGCTAAGTGCCAAACGCAATTAAAAATGGGCTTTGGTGAGTAAATAAAATGAAATGATTTGCCAGTTGGCTGATAACTTCAGCAGAATCTGTAACACAATACATTAAAACAAAACCTGCAGATTTTAAACCAAACACCACAACTGTCTGCTGAAGAAAACATCATAACTTATCCTCTATTTATTTATCTACCATCAAAACTTTGTCAAATATCTAACCCTCTCACACCACAAACACGCTGCCGGTTCTGCTGTAATGCATTTACACTAAATTATGGGATGTTCCTTCAGTTTGTAATACCTCTGACTTCATACCATATGTTGCTCTGCTGCCCAAGTCCAAAGAACATATGAAGTAAATGGCAATGCTAGCATATGTTTAGCAGATGTACGATTATCAACATCATTTATCCATTTTACACACATAAAACAAACAGTTTTAACTTATGTCATGTTAGAATATTCACACACGAATGCGCTTCGTGTCTTAATGAATGTAATGTCTCAGAAAAATGCCATGTTTACGCTACGCCACGCATCCTGACAAACTCACACATCCAGTTTCACAATCCCACAAGTTTCCAAGTTACAAATCCAACATCACGTTTTCAAATAGGTGGTTTCAGACTGGAATGTAATTTTAGGCCAGGCTTCAAAAGGCTTTGACTGGCTTATATCACAACTCTCCGCTCTGCTCAGTTTAAAGTCCGAGCCTCATGCCAGCTGGGCGTTTTGGGCCCAGATGAAGCCCAAAGCAGTTCTACGGTGGCCCGGCAGTAGCCAAAAAGCAGCCCAGTGGCAAAAATCTTCATTTGCACCACTGTAATTAACCCTGAAAGATAGCAAATAATCCAATCAAAGGCTCCCATTGGTTTCCAATAAGCCACTAAGAACTCTTTGTATAAATTGCATGGGAGTAAATGAGCATCATGTTAGACAATCAATCAAACTACCTCCAGCCAAACGCGCCACTCAGCTAGATAAGAGCGAAACACAAAGGGAATCTGACACAAGCCAAAACGACAGCTGACAGAACTTCACTGTGTCTAATCGGACACCATTCTGTCACAAAACAATTAATACTTTATCATAAATAATTATTATATTAACATCTAACCATGTCTTCCCAGCTAACAGAAAATGTTCTCAGAGCGCTAGCTAACGTTTTCTCAAACATTAATACAACATCTAAACATTGCTAGAAGTTTCAAAATGAGATTTTTGTTACCTAATGGAAATGTTACAGAAACATTTTTGCAACCTGTAATTTTTTGCTTTTAAAACACAGAGGCATCATGGGCCGGTATCAGCTCAAAATTCGTAGTTTTCCACAAACAAAACAGCACCAAGATTAAATATCGCAACAATGAGGAAAGCAGCTTCAGAGACAAGAAAACAAAACGTTACGTTAGTATATTTAACACAGCGGCACCGACAACAATCCCAAACACTTCCATACTTCTTCCAACAAAACAAAAATCCTGTGATAAAAGCCACAGCGTATAATGTCAGAATCAAGGTCAACCAATTTATTGTTTATAAAATCATTAATCTGTGCCAATAACTGCCAATAAAACAATGGTTAAAAACCAACACTAGTAATTTTGTATATTTCTGAGGCTGTCAAACACCGACTCACCCGCTGTGACACACAACCACTGCAACACAGAGGCTGATGGGTAATATTGATTAATAACAGACAGACAGATAGATAGATAAGCAAGAAAACATTTGCATTTTAAAACCTTCCACTAACAACACAAGAATAACGTTCTGATTAAAAAAAACATTTAAAAATACTTTACTAACATTACTACAAGAAGTTTGTGATAACTTTGAAAGAACGATAGCCAACCTTTAGAGAACGTTTGCTGGAACTGTAGCACACAGTTGTGAAACTCTTTGCAGACATTGAGACATCCTTCTGTGAGAAAAGTCATCAATTAGATCAGCGATTGATTATTAGAGCTATTGATTGGCAGGCTGGGAGAGATTGATGAATTCATCAAGGCCACGTTGATCGTGTTGATGGAGGCAAAACATGTGTCTGCTAAGATACTGTGAGTGGGACATGAAAAATGGCCCAGTTATAGAGGTACTTTAAAAACAGACACATGGCTTAAGCTAAAAACAATTTTACAGACATTTTCCCATACTGATATTATACTGGTGGCTTGAAAACCAGTATAAATAACCTATGCTTGGCAAACAAACACTACACGCTAAACTTCACCGACCAAAAACTAGCTGGCCAGGGGCATTTCCAAGATGGCCACCGAGTGCGTTGACTTGCAACTTATTTAAATCATTCATTTCAATGGTCTGCAAAACAGTATCAACAGAGTGTATCTGTAAGAACTTTGTGAACAGACAGACGTGACACAAGGTCATATTGGAACTTCAGCTTGAATGTTTCTGAGCTGGTTAACTGTCAGTGTGTGTTAGTTTCTCGGAGAGACCGGGATGCGCTGTTCCTCCGGGTTATTTTCTCTACAGTGCGCCGGGAATGTAAACGGACAGTAGGACGACCCTGTTTAAACAGTCCCTCTGCGGGCTATAATGATGTCATGTGGCGTTCGCTTGACTGCGAGTAAAGAGTTTGAAGAGAACACATATTAAACGTATTAATGAGTGAGCGCATGTGTGTTTTGGCATGACATCTCGGCTATCCAGGCTTGTGAGAATGACCTCATTAAATATCATTGTGTAAACCAGTTTTATGAATTTAGCGCAGTTCCTGGACCACTGTTTGCCTGCAAATTTGATTAAAGCAACATTCTCTTTTTGTTTGGGGGTCTTTCAATTATTTTTGGAGGGCATCTCAGGCAGGAAAATCTAATGAGGCAAGACAGCTTTCCTCCTTTTGACTGTGTCTACAAAAGGTCTGAGCCAATTAACAAACGGCTTCTCCCCACCTAGACGACATCACTTCCAGGAACAGACGGTGACAGCATACAGATCTCTCTGGCAAGCTTTCCACCCGAGGCCATTTTGAAAGCCTCACACTCCGTCTGTAGAGATCACTGTGGGTTTTTTGTGTTTGGAATTTAAAAGATGCTACACAATTTAAATGTTTAGATGACTAGGAAAGAACATTTTCCACCTACAATTTAATGAGAACGAGAATAATGTTTTTGATATGTATATATAACATTAAAAACATTCTACTAACATTACTGCAAGAACCACTTCTTTTTAACTGAGAAACTTGTGATAACTTTGAGAGAACTTGAACACTGAAGAACCTTTGAGGGAACATTCAGAGATGTAAATAACAGTGTAATTTACATAACAGATAAATAACAGATCAATAAGCTACAAACAGGCTGTGGGTCAATCAGCAGAAACTCAAGTCCAGCCAAACGGCCAAAGCGACGTATGATCACAACCAGAGGGTTTAAACCAGAACCACCTGCAGACCCACAGAACCACATCTCAGCATCTCGCTGTTAGTGAGGCGCTGCGCTGCCGGATATACTAGCAGGATATTAGTATGGAAATGAGCCCAATGCTTGACCACCAAGCTTCATCTCTGGCTCAAAAAGAGGAGGAGAGAGAGAGATAGAGAGAGAAGGAATGAGAGAGAAGAAACAAAACAAAAATGTGACAAGACACAAGATAAAGATGAGGGAAGAAAAATTGTGGAGAAAAATGCAGGACAGGAGAAAACCTGAGACTAGAGAAGAAAAGACCAGAATAAATGGGAGAAAACAATAGACTAGAGGAGAAAACGAGACTGGAGGAGAAAAAAAAAGTAGAGAATGGAGGAGAAAACACCAGGCTAGAGGAGAAAACCTGAGACCGGAGGAGAAAACACCAGATTAGAGGAGAAAACACAAGACCGATGAGATCATTAATGGGTGTTGTACACGACATTCCTGGAATTAAAGCAGCTTTACAGTGACGTTATGATAAGATATGAGGCCACATGACATCATAGATGGAGGCCATCCAAACCCGCCAATACCTTCAGGGCCGGGCGCAGATGACATCAGCGCCAAGTATGGGCCATCCGCATTATGTCACAAACATGGGCCATACATCTCCAACAAACAGAGCCGGCGTGATCCATCTCCTCCAGCGTCTGCAACAGATGAAAACTAAGCCACCCATCCATCCATTCTCCACCAATCCCTGCTCTGCTCACGGTACACATAAATATCTTCTGTCAAGGTCAGTTCTCCTCTGGTTTGAAATCCACACCATCCAGCCACAGGAGAAAATACTTGCTTAAATCGAACCCTAGATCACAATGATATGGACATGGGGGATTTGCATCATCAGCGAAAAACAGAAGACTTCCTGTCCAACAGGGAACGTTCTCAGAGCATTGGCTAATGTTCTTCAAAAGTTCTTAAAAACATTCTTCAGTTACTTTGTTTTTGTAAAGTTACATTCTTACAATCCAATGTTATTTGGAACATGACATTTACAGCATATAACATTTGCCAAACAATGTTAAGTAATAAAAACAATGATTTTTAGCCAACATCCTCAGAACGTTCCTTGTTGGATGGGTTACATCCCCAACATCAATGGTCATCTCTCAAGTGAATGACTCTCAGGCTTGCAGTGGTTCTGAGAAACATCCACACTGTTGGGTGGAGCGGCGATATCTGTGGACCCAACATCACAGCAGGCCAACAGACCCGATCGACTGCTAATGCGGTCAGAGGTGCAGCGAGGCGCATGTGAACAACCTGAGGGTTCACAAACAAACATCTGCAAAGAGAATACAAGATCTGTATCAGTCCTACTGAGAGACGGACAGAATGCGGGAGAGACGAACTCATACGCAACAGCTGACTGGGTCAAGCAGAGACTCCTTACAACCACAGAGAGAACTGAGGTATCTGATTAAGGTAATCTAACAAGACAGCCCTCCCAGCACCCAGACCAGCTCCGGGAAATAAAACCCTCCAGCCTGCTGTTGACAAGCCTGTGAGATTGTGTTTACGTGTGTGTGTGTACATGTGTGTTTCCCACCTTTGCATCAGCCAGTGAAGCAACAGTAACATGCCTGTGACTCAGTCAGACAGCATTGGAGAGTGTGTGTGTGTGTGTACATGTAAACAAACCAGACAGTGCAGTGAACATATTAAACTGCATGTCTACATAGATGACACACACACACACAAATATAATACAAAATACACACAAATGGGCTGTGTGTGTGTTCTGGTATTCACTAAGCTATGAAATGAAGTTCCTATAAGGAAACAAGCGTATAAATGACCCCAGATCAGCAAAAAAGGACTTGTATTACTCTTAAGCCGGCTTAGAACAAGCCTACTTCATAAACATGCACCTGCTGAAACACAAGCCATCCTAATGAAAAAATTGTTTAAATCAGATGCAAAACCAACACACTCTCTCACACACACACTTTCTCCTACATAATACATAAACTATGCTGCCACGTCTGTCTTTTTGTTTTATGGAGATTGGCCGAACACACAGATCTCCACCTGTGAGATGGTTTTGTGAGACGTCCTATTTTCCTGCAGCCGCTATTAAAAGAGCCTCGGGGTCCGGCGCTGGTCCCGACACAGAAGAGAGATGCTCTTTGAGGACAAAGAAAATCGTTATTGTGTGGGTCGATACATCGGTGGAACGGCTCGTAAAGAGAAACTACCTGAGAGAAACCACAGCAGCGATCCGCAGCGCCGTTGCCACGTTCTGCTCCATAACGGAGGAGAGAGAAAAGGTGGCTAATCAAGCAAGTAAATAAGCTTTTAGTCTGAGAGCTTAAACTCCCCACCTGCACTGCACACACACTGCAGTCTCTCCCTTAACAGTACAGTCAGAATATTATGGTCTGTGTCACAATGTTAGGGGTATAAGATAAACAGATTAGATAGAAGATTCAGGTGAGACAGACAGACAGACAGACAGACAGACATCAGATTAGAAAGACAGACAGAAAATAATCATACACCAAGTGAGATAAAGGACAGACGATAACAGACGTCACAAGACAAACAGAGTACATCAGACTTTATCACATGGACACAGACACATAGACAACGATTAGACAGACAGACAGATACATAGAAGAACTGACAAAGGGATGGAGACAGGAGGGAGAGAAGGACAGACAAGGAGCTATACAGACAGATATACAGACAAATGCAGAGAGATAACAGGAAGGGAAAGACGGACACAGACAGACACAGACAGACAGAACCAGACAGACTGATGCAAATGTAAAATGGCTTCGCTGGTGGCATTCAATCAACACAACATTATGCAAATATGTGCAGTCAGTGTGTGCTGCAAATAATTTGGCAGCATTGTAAACAGTAATCACATTTAAGAACGAGCAAAAAATAAAACAGTATTTATATCAGAGCGATGCCTAATCCGATAAACCCTGTTCATTTACTCAGTCAGAGCACTAAACATGTTTTCCAAAGAACACAATGGAGACGCTAACACACTGCTTCTATTTCCGTGCCGCTAAGATGAAGATAAAGAGACATTTATCACTTTTATTGTGCCTGTCTGCTCGCTATAATTAATAGCAGACGATAATTTGATCTTTTCTCCTCTTTCCATTTTGCTCTCCTGACAGCTTTCGGCTTGGAATAAAACTGAGATGAGGAATCAGTACCTCAGAGGCACACCGCAGGGTGTGCACCAAGTGTGTGTGAGCTAAACCCACAAACCAACAAGGGCTTACGCTAGCAATTGCGTTAGCAACGCAAAGTTGCAGGTTCTATTCTCAGGGAACACAAATGCTAAACGAACGTATAGCTGAAACGTCACTTTGGATTAAAGCGTCTGCCAAACAAATAAATGTAAACTGAAGTCTTTTAGTCACTGCATCTGTTACACAGAATTATGACAAGGAAAAATACACTGTACATACAGAATTATAGAAGTGGGAGAGAAAGTAAGAAACAATAAGCAAGACAAAGTAGAGAGAAGTAAAAAAAAATGATGGTTATTGCAGAACTGGCCAGGACATTGTATTAATGTTACCTGGAAACAGAGATTAGAACCGCAGCCAACAACCAAAACATCCTTTTAAGATCCAAGGTTAATTCTCTCCGCTGGCAACAGTCACACCATAAGCAGCTTTTACATTAAAGACGCAATAACTCATTTTTCTCTTTAACAAAAGGTATTCCACTTAAAGACCTGAATAGTTCTTTTGGCAATTAGGCTTAAAACGTTGCACAAGCATAAGATGAAACTACAGTCGTATCTGTGGCCTAGTACAAACCATTTAATTCTGCATAAAGGATGGCCAATAGTGTTGAGAAAGAGAAAAGTTAAATATTAAATCAGACACGTTTGGCTGCAGAATAAATTAATTTTGGTTAACAAACACTCCAGTTTGTGAGTCCAGTTCGTTTTGTTATGTCAGTAACAACCAAACACTTGCTATGTTATCAAAGCTATATACTAGATTATATACAGTAACTTTACATTCTCATTAAGACCTTCCAAAGATCTCGAAGCAAAGCAGCCAATAATAACTGTGAAAGGATGGTATAAACAGACAGCGAAGGATGGTGACATGATCCTAATATGACAGGAAGTGAGACGAGTGAGAAGGAGGCGTTAAAAAGATGGAGGGGAAGTGGGAGAGCTGACTGGTGGTGGCAACCTTACAGCCGACGCCAGGCCCAACAAACACTGAGGGGTTCAGTCTCAGATGTGACAGGCTACACTGAATGAGCTCCTGTCAACCACAACCTGATCCCATTAAGAGGTTAAAACAAAGAGGCCACCCACAGGAAGCCTGCGGGTTATTCATGAGACCAACTTAAGTCCAGGCTGTTCAGAGCTGCTGCTAACCAGCGTAACTCAGTATTGTGGGTTAGTTGAGGAGCTTGATAGAACATCAGAACATTACCAGCTAACAGGAAATGTTGGCTAACGTTCTCTAAAACTTCACTTAACGTTATCAAAAACATTCCTACAGTAACACTTTTTAATAAAAGTAATACACAATCACAAATATCAAAATGTTACCGTAAAATAAGGTAGTGGAACGTTTTAAAAACATTACAGAATTAAAACAAATATAATGTTTTTATATAAATACAATGTCTAAAAAACTGAAATGCTGAAACGCTAAATGTTGGGTTAAAAACCCAACATTTTTCCAAGTAACATGTTTACTTAATGGAAATGTTTGAGCAACGCAACCTAAAACTGTTAGCCGGGTTACCATCCAAAGCAACATATGCTAGACAACTGAAGACAAATGCAGAGAAACATTTGTCCACCAGAATGACACACGAGCGTTTACAGCATTTTTCATCATCTATTAATGAAAAAAACAACCTCGTCTATCGCCAACCATGTTCCTCACGTGCCTTCATCTGGATAAACCAGCGAAACCATGATCTGAACCACAATCAGTGCAGCTATGCTTGAAGCTTGTTTGTTTGGGTGTCCCTCCACAGCAATGTTGCACGACTCTTGGCATCCATTGTGGAGATCTCACACGACTTGGCCTGGAAACTAATAAAGCCATCAGTGTGAGCTCTGTTAGACACGTTTGGGATACGTGTCTGTCTTGCAGGGCCGAAAGGCTGGCGAGAAAGGCCAGCCAAGACACCGCTGGGGTCTCAATTAGGGAGGTGAGGGCTGGGGAAGATGGAGAAGCCACAGGTCCCGGCAGAATCAGCCAAGACGGGCCAAAAGGTGACGGGCACCTGCTGTGGCAACATCCGTTGTCATCCTGTCAGGACGTTTTTGCCAAGTCATCCAGCAGCCACCTTTGCCCCTGTCACTCTGTGTATATTGTCTAGTACTGTATCTCGCCGCTTTGCTGGAGGAATTGGAAAGAGGTGTTAGGCAGAAAATAGACAAGGAATGGAAAGGTCACGTTAGCCGAGACCTGCAAAGGTTAAGAAATGACAGTTAGATGCTGAGATCTTGGTCCAGGCCAGAGATGAGGGTTGTGGTTCCCAGTCCAGTCACAGATGGTCCTGGGGGAGGGAGGGGCGGAGTTACAGCTCTATCATTCATTTTTCCGCTCTATTCATAAATATGTGGAGAAAATCGTGTTTTAGACTTTTGTCTAACAGTTCAGATTTCTTAACATCTTTAAAGCGAGAAGAAACCTAGAAAAGTTTGAGGTTTGTGCTTGAAACATGAAAAAATGTTTGCCAGTGGGGTTTAAAAAAAAAGCAAAAAATAAAACAAGTTTGTTTTTCTTACCCCATCGGCAAACAGCGCTTTGATGTTTAATGGGTAAACCTCACAAAAGTTTATTAGATTTCTCTAAAAAGACTCTGAAAGTCTTTATATTCTGTGTCATTTTGGTTCCTAAGTAAATAAATTCTGGTTAAAGGATATTTATTTTATTTCTGTTTTTTTTTTACTGAAAAACAAGACAAAAACACTAAGCACAAAGATTTTTTCCAGTGTAGACAAGCCAAAAACAAGCGCTATTGACACAGCATCTCTGTTTTTTCTGGTCCAATTTTTGGCACAGATTCCCAACATGAATTTCATTGTGCAAGACAGATGGAGGAAAAGATTGGAGTCGTATTTCTGATCTACAGTCGAGGCCATTTTGTTCTTGTCATTTTTCTACATCCTTTGTGTCTGAGAGGAGAGGACACAGCACAGAGGTCAATACAGGCAAATAAATTAACAGTTCGTAATGAAGTAATGAAGAGAGAAAGAGGGAGAGTTAACATGAGCAGGTAAACAATGAGGGGTGGGATAAAAATGAAGTTATTGAACAGCTGTGAGGCATTACGATGGTTTTTAACATGACACTAGGATCCTATCTCTCCATCTCAAACTCTTTGTTGACATTGTCAAATAGACTCTTTATTAGCGGCCTCCTGTCCACACCTGTACAGACTTTGTAAAGAACAGTTAGTGCTCTAGTCTTATGGGGATGAAAGTACGAGTGCAACTTTGAGTCTGATTTCCATGTCATGCCCTGTAAAGGAAACAGTTTTAACACATCCATAAAGGTTCATTTGTCAGTCTAAGTGGCTTGATTTGGTGCGTCAAATTCAATACTGGCACAATAGACCCACCGGTCAATAAGTCCAATCTTCAACTAAAACACAACAAAATGAGAACAGCACAGAGTCTTTTAAAATCCGTCCCAATACTCAGACTGTTAACAAATACAGGGATAAATATATTATCAGGAAACAATTAACCTCCCGATGCATCTCAGAGTCTTTAAGCAAAGACTTTTAATCCTTCTTTTGAAACGCATCAGAGCATTCATCCATTCATCCAGTAGAGTCTTAAATCTGTTAGATTAACCCTGTGCTGTTCTCATCAAACGCAAACGGTGGGAAGAATCCCTCACAGAACCGCAAACATCTGAGCTCCTGAAAAAGAGAAAGTGTCCATTTTAGTGAAGATGATGAAAATGAAGAAGGATAGACATACATGAGAGTTGATGCTTAACTTTTGTGCATCAGTTACAGTCCTCCTCCTTCAACGTCACAAAGCCTGTGAAATCAAAAACTCATTATTACCATGTTGAGAAGACCAGCATGAGATTGCAGCTAACAGGGAACGTTCTCAGAATGTTAGCTAACATTCTCTAAGCATCCTCTCAAATGTTATTATTGTAGTGCAGCATTATAAAAACATTAAGGATTGAGAAAAAGTCACATTATTATAACCAAGCAATGATGTTAGCAACTGAACATTTTGAATGTATAAAAACTAGCAAAACGACATTTCTGGTACTTGTTGTGGAAACATCCTTACACCGTAAAGTTGTTAGCTGGGGCGAGCCCTCATAGCTACGTGGTCAACAAACGTCACCTGAATGAACGTCACCAACATGTTTTGTTGGCAGAACCCACATCTCTGCTGCACAGGTTTAATGATAATTCTTGATAATTCTCTGAGAAAATAGCGAGGCTGTTTTTGAAGAGGGAAAGTCAAGCAGACAAGCTCATTCACCGCCGAGTGAGACCCGGCTGTCAGCGGCAAAACCACAGGGGTCAGAAAGTCACGACATCACAGGAGAAGCTCCCTCTTCTTAAAAGCTCCAGGTTCTAACGTTCCACCAAATGAATCGGAGCACGTGAGGAAACTCACACAGGGCCTGGAAATAAACTTAAGTGATTAACTCAGTGGCATGAGGTTACATAAAGATGACATTTAATGTAATGAAACCTCATCGCACTCAGTCACGCCCTGCGTGTGTGTGTGTGTGTGTGTGAGTGTGTGTGTGATTGCTGCATAACTTGTGTCATCTGAGATCTGCAGACCTCAATGCCCACAATATTCACTTTGTTGCGATGAAGAATGTTTTATAATCCATGTTGGAGTTTCGGCTCCAAACGCAGACGCCCCCCCCCAAACCTTGAGGGCTGATTATGGAAAAACTGCATGACTTTATGTGATTGGAATGAAAACGGGGGGGTGGAGGAAATTAGTTCAACCGTCAACTGTTCTGCAGACGGTGCAAAAGAAGCGTGTTTACAGCTAACAGGGAAAAATGTGATCTAAGTGTCGCATATTATAATTGTACATGGTCTCCTACACACACACACACAGTTATGTTTGGCCTGCTGTTGACTCATTTGACAACACAAAGGGTCCCTGTGTGATATCAAAGGCAGAACATCTCACACTCTGTTCAGTTGGTCAACAACACAGACTGGGGACCCTTTATTTTCAAACAGCTGTACGGACCCCCTGACCTCAGAATAAACACAACCTTATAATACAGGAGTCACCTGACCTGCTTTTAAACACAGTGAGATTCCATGTAATGTTTTCACCAAAGGAACACAATAAACCATCTCTTAACCATCTCTACCAACACCCCTGCTAACAATTTTGGGCTGCAAGAATGTTTCCTTAACGTTACCACAACATTGGTAACATTGACACAACATTGAACGTTCTAGTATTAATATTACTGCTTGGTTATAAGAATGTTATTTAAACATTTTTAATCTAACCTTAAACGGTTCCACTACCAATTTAGGAATATCATTTTTGCGATACGTTCTACTATTGTTTCTGCAAGAACATTTTCTGGATTATGAGAGAACTTACAGAACATCAGCCAACGTTCTGAAAACGTTCCCTGTTATTTGGGACAGAGCTTTTTGTAACGGTGATGCCGCAGGATTTGTGGGTGGAACACCAATGTGAAGAAAACGCTGAAGATGGGTGAAAGAGCGTTTTCATGACCACAGGTGGGTGTGTAAGTTATCAGTGTAAGTGTGTGTGGTGGAGAGGGCAAAATCACTCAAAACCCACATCATTACTGTCTGCTGTGGTTCTGGTGGTCTGGTGCAGACATGGGAGAACATTTGTCTCTGTCCTAGCCAATCAGAATCCCTCAAACAGTGCTTCCTCACCCTTCAGCCAATCAACCAATCCCTCCCACACACACAAGAGGCCACAGAAGTGCAATGTGAAGCCAGACTCCCTTCCTCCAGAGTGCTGGTCATACAAACACACCACAGCATGCCACAGAAGATCAGGGTGGTCCACACAGGAGAGAGGAGACAGGACTGAGATAAAGGGCGAGATAGTGAGGATAACATAAATGAGCAACACACACACAGAAATACAGACACACACAGGCACAAACACACAAGCATACATACAGACACACACATACAGACACACACACA
>JBAJNP010003073.1:23380-42421 GCA_036877545.1 Yasuhikotakia modesta | reverse complement strand
AAATTATTTGGTTTAGCCAGAAAAAAATCTTCTATCTTATTTTATTCAGTTATTCAGTTGGCACAATTGCAACTTAAAATTAACCTGATGAATTGTTTTTATTTTGCTTTTGCTGTGCCACTGGTCAAAAACGGCTAAAGACCAAGAGTTGTGAGAAAGCTTTGAGCAGTTTAACCAACCTGAATCTATTTGAAGGTCATTAATGCATCTGGAGTTAAAGAAACTAGCACAGAATTATTGTGATAACCTTTAGCCTGTAGTACATTGTGCTGCCTCTTAGTTGAGTATTGCTGCTTTGATGAAAGGCGAGAGAGAGAGAGAGAGAGTTTGTGGGGGGGACTTTTGTTTGTATATTCTCTGATTGATGCAGGCTGAATTACACTGCTTGTTCTGAGGGCCTTTTGATCTCATACCTGCTGTAATTAAATAGCTCTGAGAGGTTTAAAGGTTTTAGTTGATACCCAATGCGCTGTGCGTCAGCCTGATTCATGTGTTGTTAGAACCATTTTTCTCTGAGAAATATAAACAATTGGATGGTAGTTCAGTAGTCGAAAAATCAGATGAGAAAAAAGTCAACAGTAAAACTAAAGTAAAGTTTCACAAGCAAAACTAAACAAATGTTATGAATTTTAGAATAGTGTATACCACTCGTTTCTATAGCAAAAACAAGAATTTTATTTCAGTCTCATTGTTTTTACTCAAGATCTCTCCTTTAGTTAGGAGAGATCTCTCCCAGAGTTATGAATGTAAAAGGAAATTGTTGCATGGAATAAGGTAATGCCTTCATATTGCTGTGATTGGCTGATTGCCCTGTCAATCAATCTAATGGAAATGGGGGAACTAATCTCACTCAGACAGTCTGAAAGGTATTTATGATCTGTGAGTCAGTGTAGTGGTCTATGTTTAGCGACTGCATGTCCACAGTTGCATGTCCATCCTCATCACACTAGCAATGTTTAACAAAAGTGTGATAATTAATGTGATTATTATAATTTTTGTAAATGTAAAATAGGAAAAAGAATATTTATTTGCAGTTAATTGGACAAAAAAACTTAAAAGCAAACAGGAAACATATTTTCATAAAAATATTTCAATTTTTTTTCATATTTTAGAAATTCACCAGAATAGTTACAAAAAGAAACCAGAGTCCCAGTTTCAGGACACTGTTTTCAGTGCATGCGGCTGAAAATGACATTTTTTGCAGTCATTGCCATCATGCCTTTGTTTGTGTGGGTTTGTGGCAGAAGCCCTCACCCCTCGGTCTGTCAGTGATCAGGGCGAGTTGTGAGCACAGCAACCAAACTTCAGAAGGAGACGAACCTCAGAGCAAAGCGGGTTCTGTAAACTCAGTGGCTGGACGAGGGCAACCGACTCTCTCCTCCAGGCCTATGATCGTGGAGGCAATTAAACCCAGTTTCACGCCTCGTTCCCAGACGCAACTGATCCCCCACCCTTCCTTTTTATCTGTCTTCGTTAAAGCCAGCAGCCGGCCTGTCAAATGACAGAAGGAAAAGAGGGCGACCCAAACAAGCGCCTTTGCCAAAACCAGCAGAACTGAAGTGTCAGACGTTTTGTATACAGAAAGCTGAAGAGGGCAGTTCCTCAGTACACTTTGCCCAGCCTAGTTATAAGTGGGTCGTGTTAAAATATGGTTTCCATGGAGATTTATTTAATCATTTTTAAAAAGTACTGAAAAGCTAGAATGAGACATTTATGGGCCTATTTAATATTAACATGTCTTTTTCACACAAATGGCAGGACTGAGTCCATCATAAGCAAGCTAAAAGTACATAAAATCTGTAATATGTAGAAATAATATTGTGATGATTCATTTGCATTTACACCACCTCACCTCAAGAAAAAGGAGATAGTTAAGGAGCAGTAAGGGTAGCTGGAGGGCTGCTGGTTTGATAAGTAGTAAGCCATGAGCTGTCACAGTTGTACTGTTGAGCAAGGCACTTAACCTCAACTTGCTCTGTGGGATTTTCAATTTAATAAGTTCATAGTGCTTTTCTGTGGTGGATGTCAGAATATGGTTTTCGTCATCCCTGGTTGTTTGGATGTGAGACAGGAAGTTGAAGGCTTAAGTGGACAAATACAAATGATCAGTAATTATGTCGATTATCAACTATTTGTAATCATTGTAATTAAGTCTGCCATCAAACGGTTAAGTACGTAACAGATTAGGGTTCAAAAGGGTTGATTCACAACGGTACACTTATAGTGATTCATAATTTGAGCAGTCGTATCTGATTTTGCAGGAACTGTCAGTTTGACTATTTGACTGTAACATTCTTAGTAAATTTTATGTTTTAAACAGAGGTGGCAATAGAGAGGCCAAAGTTATGACCCACAACTTCAATTTTCGATTAGTTAATGCATCTCTAAGGAAATTCAGAAACTGTTTTGTCATTATAGGTCAAGTTTCTTGACCCCTGTGTGGATTATTAAGCAGCAGCAATTAGCTCATCTCCACATAATCTCCTACACCCATATGCCCTAAAGGCAAGAGAAGGTCCAGGCAAACAGCATTTAGAGATCTCAGATGACCAGAAATCAAATAGAGATGTCAAACCAAAAATCTGGTCCCATCCTGTCTCCTGCTCTCTATCCCTCTGACTGCTGCTAGATTATATGGTGGGATGTGCTTTATAGATCTTATCAGGCACAGCATAAAGAAATCAAGTTCAAATCTCTTGGCTGGGTGAAAACGTGGACATCTCGGTTTCTCCATCAAACACCAAACGGCAAACACCAGTCAGCACAGTTCCAAGACTAACCCAAACAGACCTCTCCCTTCATTGCTCTGCCATCAGAATAATAAACATGCTATGCAACACAGGCTAACAGCTGGGGCATATGCCACAATTTCTGATTGGCTGCCAGAGTGTTATGGTGTTATAATGATGGGTCCTATCCATGATTTATTCTTACGTTATCACAGCAGGACTGCAAAATGAATTTAAAACACAGGACAGACATCTATAAAATTTCCACAGAATTGTTTATTTGGGGGTTGATTTGACAAATGAACATTATAGAAGTTAAATTGGGTTTATAAAGTACCCCAGGAATCAGGTTAAATGCAATGCAGGAAGCTCAAAGGCTTCGGTAGGGAGACCTGTCGGATGGTTGGACAGAATTACACCCACAAATTTTATATCTATTTCGCCCCATTTCCTCTGGGGTGTCATCGTGCCAGGAGACGCTGCAGTGAGCTGGCACGGCGTGCCCGTTACCCACCCCCTCATGCCTCTCCCTGTCACTCCAAATCGCTGCACTATGTGACCCGGGACGGTTGCACACACAATTTGTAGTGTGTGTCAGAGTAGCCTGTGCCATTAGTGTAATTCCAGGAGTGCAGCCAGTTTCCCGTGAATCAATTGCCATGATTGAGTGGGAGATAATTAGCCAGCCCTGATTGCACACAACAAAGTCGAAACATATTTGCCAAAGAAATGCTGCACACAAGCTCCAATTTAAGGTGTCAAAGAGTTTATTTGAGTGTGTTTATACCTCTAAACCTGTTGAGTTGACTAACTGTCTACTGAATACAGAGGCAGTTGACTTCTGAGTGTCCTAGTTTGATTTGGAACACTCTACATTTTATTAGTAGGCATTTTATTAGTACTGGTATTAGTATAATTAATTATAAATATTGTAAATATAATTCAAGAATAATGAATTGTTTATAATGTTTCTAATATTTTTCCTCTGAGAAGGATGCAGTGCATTCTGGGATTGTTTTCACCACAAAAGATGCGTTTGATTCTGCTTTAGGTATCTTAAGAAGTAACATTATCATCCTTTGTAACATCCGGAGAACATCTATGACCTTTTCTTCACCTATTTTCACCTATAAAAAAAGTGCTGTGTAGGCATCTCACTTTGTTTTGAACAGAGCCTGTCTGTGGGTTTAGTGCTTGTATTTCTCTAGATTGTTGTTTGTGCGTTTAGGCCATGGACGACTCTAATAAATTGCAGATTGGCTGCATTGAACATCCTTTTCCGTTAATTGAAGTGATTTTCAGCAGTTATTGCAGTGAGAGAACTAGCTAACCAACAGGCCCTCGGGTTTCACTCTAATGCATTCGGACAGAGACAAAGGATGCAGCCCGCATTTATTTTCCAAACTGGTGAAGTAAAACCAGACGTTTGTATATGGCTACATCATACTCTCTTTAGTTTTCTTCAAGTTTATCATTGTTATATATAAGCCATTAGCTCTACAAATACCTTTTCACTTTGCAGATTGTGTTCATTAGCAAAACAAAAACAACCCTTGTGTTGGCGGATTGAATTTTAAATCACGGCAATATGCATATCTCTGCTTTTTCCTCTTCTTCCCTTGTTGCACACAAACAAACAAACAAGCAAACAAAAAACGTCCACTTGTTCTACTTAAGATTCCTTCTGACGTGGATGCATTATTCAACTCCCTTGTCAACAAGAAACCAAGCAGAAATTGGGACATTTATCTTGATTTTTCAAATCTAGACCGTAAGCGCGGAGGAGGTTGGGAAGTGCGTGCGCTCTGTTGGGATTAAACTTTACAGACATCTGGGCATTCGTTTGGATATATAAATGTTCTAAAAACGTTTAAGCTTTTGAAGCAGTGATGTTTTTTTCTCGCTGTTTTCTGAATGTGATGACAAGCTTCAAAGACTCACAGAAATGTCACTTGCAGCCTGGTACTTTCCCCGAGACAGGCGTTTTTGTTATTACTCTAGAGTAGCCGCGTCATGCTTTATTTATCCAACCTGCTTCCAGGTGTTTTTCTTAAAAGGCATTTCAGACAGTATTAGAGCGGATGAGCCTTTAGCTAAACAGACTTTATGGCTGAATGACTGCTAACATAATGTTGCCCATTATTAAAAGGCCATCAGCAGACTTTGCCATCGCGTCTTCAGTGGGGTGTATAATGCTTAAAAGCATTATATAAGGGTTTGTGCCAGTTCCCTTGTTCAAACCCCTGCCGTGGTGCGGTTTGCTGTGATTGGTCCCAGCCGTGTTTAAGCGTGGTTCAGCTTCAGGGTGGATGCATTGACTCTGACCCTTTAGCTTTTCTATGTGCAGGTCAAATAAAAAGATCTCCACAGGAGTGTATTAGAATTTATGATGAGGGCTTCCCTCACCATCTCTGTGTTTAAATGGTATAAATTCACCCGCAGGCACTCTTAATTTTACTACAGGAGGTCTTTAAACCTTCATTAACATTCATGTTATGCCTCCCTCGTACTCCACGAAAACATAATGAATTATCGCACCCACTCTAACCGTGTGTGTGTGTGTGTGTGTCAGTCACTGCTTGGTTTTCTGCATGTGTATGTAGCTTTAATCCAGAGGAGTGACACTGAACATAATTCAGCATGACACAAGATGTGTGACGTGCCAAACAAACACAAAAATCCTCTTTCACCTGTTTCATCTCTAGCATTATTATTATTTTAAAACATTAATCCTGTATTAACTGAATATGCCAGCATTTATTAAGATCAAATCATTTTCTCTAACCTTTAGAATTTGACTTACATATGTGTGTAACTTATTTAATGTGCCTCACATAGTCACTCTGTGTGGTGAAGCCTTTCGCTTGCTTACGTTGTTTCGCTTATCTGTGATTTGTTGCCTGTATAATCATGTTTTTAATTTGCTTTGAAGGTTATCACATCCTTGTATGTAGCTGAAATTTATTTAAAAACTCAAGAGATGCAAACAGAGAGATGGACTTAGTCACTGAGTCTCAAACAAATGAATAATTAAAAATGAATAATTTAAATGAGATCAGTTATTTCCCAAAGTCTAAAGAAAAGCAAACACTTATTGAATTGAAGGTTTAGTAGCAAACATTTCCAAACCCGTCTGTCAAGATTTTTACTCAATTTAAATTGTTTGCTATTGTTCAACAGACAACATTTATTCAGGCTCATTTCTTCAGCCTACGTTTAAAATTGCATTGCTGTGTGGAAGTGATTGTGTTTGATTTATTATTTACTTAATAGTAGAATGACAGAGTCTTTACCTTAGAAACTTAGAACATCATTTAAAAAAAACAACAAATGTGAAAAGTCTGTAGATGTCATCAGTGCTTTTTTGTTAGTAACATCAACACATTTATTTTACCTGCAAGATGCTTGTGTTGTAAACCTATATGACATAGAAAGAAAAAGCATTGATCGGTATAATTCTGGAAAACACTGATCAAGGTTGAATTGATAAATGCTGTAATTGAATCCATTGAATGCAAGAGTGTATTGTTTTTCTCAGCAAATCCGTTGAGAGACCACAACGTCCCCCAGGCGCCTGCCGCTGCATTGCTGCCTACCTATTTTATCATAATTGCGTTGGCATCGTTCAAAAACAGGGATTAATGCACACACAGTTCACTGAGCTGCCGCGCCACAAAAAAGCTATTTATCACAGTCTTTTCCTTTTCCTTGGAAAGTGCAAGGCAAACCGGAGGCTTAGATCGCCAGAGTGCCTTTTGTGTCAAATTGAGTAGCTTCAGTAAATTAACAATTCTGAATTGAAAGACTTCATGAGCATTACAGGAGCTGAAGACAGAAGGTTTTCACTGCCTAAAGTTGATCTCCATATCTCATATTCATACACACAGAAGATTGGAGCTAGTGCGGTATTTTAATTAGACCACATGGGCACACGTTCAAACATCTTTAACTTTTATTATTTTATTATTATTCTAGCTAACGATGCCCTGTGACTTTTACCACAGGAATTAAAATTCCCCCAACAAACAATTCCAGTGTTGGTGAGATTTTCTCATGTGACCTGTTTGAACCCTCTGATGTCATCAGAGTCTGAAATGATTCAGAGTGAGTGATGAAGCTCATGTTTTAATTTTTCTATCAAACGCCAACACAGTTTATGGATCTAATTTAATCTGCCAACGTACTCTTCTGTGTGATAGATCTTCTCACTTTCTCTCTCTCTTTCTGTGAAATTATGCAATGATTAATCTTAAGAGGATGTCAGGATGACGGAACAAAACTGTGCCATGGAAAACCGTTGCTCCACAGTGTCTTTGAAGTATGAATACTTACCTTAATTGTTTTTGTTGTTTATTCCGTTTTGTCTGATGGAAAATTGCAGGCATTTTCTGCTCCCTAACGGAAATTCTGAGCTCTTGCTGTGAAATGAAAAAGATATGAAACAAAGAAGCGCTGCACTTTGTCCAAAGTGATATGGCAGCAGGCAACATATGTCTTCTGTGTAAATCTGAGTTTTTATCTGAACTGGATGTAACAACCACATTTTGTGTGTTCATCAAATCGTCTTATGAGTTGCTCTGCCTACTTTAAAATCTCATTGATCCTCATAACTGTACACTAAATATTAGTGTAACAGTTACAGTCAGTAACAGTCCCAAATTAGCCCAATAAATAAAAGTGGCTGTTTGTTACTTTGTTAGTTTCTATTGACAGGATCACATATTTTTCATTGGATTTTTTTCCAACCCTAGTTAGGCACAACTGAACCAGCTAGTTGATGTATTTGGGATGGCTAGAAACATCCAGGCAGGTGTGTTGGAGTAGGCTGGAGCTAAACTCTGCAGGTCTGTGGTCCTCTAGGAACATGAAAACCCCTGTCATATAAGCTGTCCTATATATTCTGTACTGCGGTTTAAAATCCTGTTGATGGCAAATTTACAAATAATAATAGAAAATCAATCTATAAGTTGCAGTTCTAGCAGAGTCTCTTGTACTCTAGCAGTGAGCTGAAAAACATGTTTTTGAGAATCAGTGGTTGATACAGTTGACTTCGATCTGCTGTGGGGTGATTTTTAGCACATGAACTAATGCAGATCAAATGAGTCAGTCACAGCTCCCAGTGGCACAGTAGCTGTGGTCAGATGATTTGCGTTTAGCTCCTCCATAGATGACGGTAAACAGTGGTTTCCAGAAGCTCAGTTGGACCTGAATGTTATTAATTAATCTCAGGTGAACTGCGGGAACAATGTTTTATTCCTGAGAGTGCTGAATATATTGTCAGCTCAGTGAAAAGCAAACAAACAAACCCCTTCTGTCAGTCCCACTCATAGCAGCGCTATATGGCGGTAGTGACAGTAAAAGAGACATACAGATGGGATTCAGTGATTTGGTGGTTGAATGTTAAGCTGTGATTGTAATAGGAAAGTAAAAATGTCTAACATTGTAAGTGGCACCTTCGCAAAGTCATATAATTACAAGGGTATGCTTAGCACTAATGCAAACTAGTTATATGATCCCAGTTCTATGCAGTAACGAAAGAAAAAATACATTTGGGGAAATTTTAAATTCAGTTCAGGGGTCTAGCATGTTTGCCTAGCATTCACTTTCCATACCTCTGGAATGTTCTGAGGCTTTGAGGTTCTCTGGACTCAGAACACATTTTATTTAAACATCAAAGACATCAAATTGCAATACAACTTTTATATACAAGATCTCTGATCATGTGTGCTGTAGTATACATATGAGGAAGCGAGAGAGATTTGTTTAGCATTAAGCCACAATTTTTCAAGATTTGTATGACACAAGTGAAATAATATTCCTGGCAAAAGCTATCTGACTGCTTAAGGGTGTTTAGATAAGAAACTCCATTATCTTTTTTCCCAACAGGTCCTGTTACCAACGCTGCCATCATACCAGCACCTGCCAACATGTTTCTGCCAGACAGCCGCCCAGCCATCCCGCTGCCTCGATTCAGTCGCCACCTGAACCCCTCAGAGCAGGGAGACGGCACAGGTTCAGGAGGTGTGTGCTTGAGACCGGGAGCAAACACACAGGTGAGGTATTTACCTTTAAGTCGTAAAGGTACATAAGCAAATAATAAAGGGTTTTGGGCTGTTGTAATATGGTTGCTGTATGTCATTTGGTTATAGGGCTGTCACAATATTATATTTTCTACACGGTTATTGTGGCCAAAAGAATTCACAATAGCAATATCATCACAAATGAATCTGAGTAAATAATGCTAATAATCAAATTTGTTATAATTCAGCTTTTTTGTGTTTTCCCTTTAGTAACCACTGAATCACTTTCAATATACAAGTGTAGGAAGACAGAGAGTGTTTGTTACCATTGTTGCTTCTGAGGCAAAATTTTAAAAGGTACATCAGTGTTGGGGTGTTAACCAGACACAGGTGCTAAATTCTTTACAATACTATTGTAATTATGTAAATCATGTGTAGCATTAATAAGATATTATTTTGTTTCTTGTCACTAACATGGGAAAAAGTAAGTGGAAAACTGCCATTTTAATTACACTTCGACTTAATCGTATGTAGCAGCTGCATGTTGGTGATATGATTGGGCTGGAGGGTTTTCTAATGCAGGCTTCACAGATGGGGACGTCTGCCCTCCACCAACAGCGAGCTGAAATGATGAATGTTTACAGTGGTGCCGAGCAACAGCTGTTTGTGGCCTGGCTGTAATTCCTCCCACGTCTAAATCAATTATAAACATATAAAGTAAATGCTTGTACAAAGTCTTAAAATTGCCCACCACCTGCTCTGTGGGTCCATCCTTTATGCTTTCCTTCTTTCTGCATATCTTCCGCCCCCTCCTTCCTGCACCTCCCCTGTAGCTTATTTACCGAGTGGCTAATCTTCTAGCCCATGGGATTGCACATGCTATCTGAGAGACACGCCACTCACACCTCTGCCCGGCGACCGAGACCCGGCGACTTGAAACAAGTGTTTTGATAAGTGCATCAATACTTGTAGCAGGAGCCAAAACAACACGTTCCAAACACAACCCGGAGGCTGCCCCCAATGTCACACATGTGGCGCGATTAGGGTACCACACAGCGTGTAAATTAAAGCTGCTTCGAGAAAATTAATTTCTCTTTCAGAATTGTTTCCAGAATTTGCTCGGAAGGGAATGAACAGCCATGTCGGGGAAGCCACACCTCCAGTCTCGGCCTGAAATGTACTTCGTGAACCTTTTAATAACGAGAAGCGGGAGAAGTCTATTAGTATGCTGGCTGATGGATCCAGATGGAGGTCAGGGAGATGTAGCAGGGGTTTCCGTACAACACGTTTTCATCTCCGAGGTGCTCTGGGCTTCTCCATTCTTCGCTAATGGAGTGGAACCCATCGCTTGATAACTTTGCATAAAGATAGGAAGACTATTATTTGGCTGTGGATTAGCTCATTGTGGTGGGCAAAAGCTCTCAGAGGAGTTACAGAGGTTAACGGGTCAGTTCTGTTGGTGAAGACTGAAGCTCTAGGAGACAATAGAATGTAGTTGTTGGTTGTAAAATCACTTTTTTCCATCCAATTACTGCACATCAATGCTTAAAGGGGGGTAGTTCACCGCAAAATGAAAATTCTGTCATGGTTTTCTCGTTGTTTATACATGAAATTGCTTTGAAAATGCATCGATACACAGCACTTCAGGTTTGATTTCAAAGAGTAAATAAATAAATGGCTTACAGGAACATGTGACAACAGAATTAGAATAGTTCATTAATTAAAAGTGATGCTAGTCAGGAAAGCCCAGTGTGACTACATGACACAAAAGCAAAGTTTCAAAACAGTGTTTAAACTGCTGTACAGCACCAGCTTTCCTCCTCTTCCTGTAAAATCAGCAACCTCACTGTATCCATCATGGAAGAACCGTAAATTCCCACAGACTGCCACTGATGGTCCGTAAATCAGTTGAGTAGATGGCAGGATCTGGGAAGAGCTGTTAAAAAGAGATTGACCTTGCTGAGATTTTCATTGTCAGCCTTAATAATCTTGTTGGACCCCTGGAACAGCGTCTGTCCCCGCACAACCCTCTGGCCACTTACTCACTGTCAGTAGTGATCAGCCAGCTGGAGACAGCCACCATTAGACCTTGTTTCTAATTGTCACTCTCACGGTTAGAACATCCGCTTAAACACAGTTGCATCATGGGAGATATGCACACTCAGTCACCTTACTGGCATACCTGTTATTATTGTATTCTATGTTGAAAATTGATTGTTTTGTCTTTTCACATAACAGGTGCTGGAGGGCACGTATTTGGAGAAAGCAGATGAGCTCTACACGCTGATGTCTGCCATCACGGACAAGGTAAATGGAAAACGGGTTGTGCCCATTGGAATTCTTTCATTACCGAGAGGCAGGACAACTTGTAGTCTTTTGGATTTGATACAGTGAGAAGAGGGCATATCTCAAATTTTGTGCACTAGTAGATGATATCTCAGCCAGACAGAACAATCTGCCTTAATTGGCAATTTTCGATTATCTACATTGGCTGGTAATTAGGTCTACAGAATCCTGAATTTTTGAGTAGATCATTTAGTGTAAATGTTCTTATACATTTCATCTCAACCACTGTAAAAGTAAAAAATTACAAAGGCTTCATTAGAGTGATGAACAAATTTCTTATATATGGTTAAATTTTTAACAATGAAGAACGTCTCTGTTGGCTTGGGTCAGTAAGAACAGAACATCAGAACACCATAGCAATAGCATGACAACATCCAACATGGATATCATGATAAAAGATGTATGCTCAATAAACAGTTGATTTATTGAATTTTTTAAATTAAAGTACTGATGTGCATCTGTTATCAACAACAGCTTCACACATGGTTTATCCATTCTGAATTTAGAATTAGATCCTTTTTATGATACATTATCATGCAGGTAGTAATGTAGAGAAGGGGTTTTGTATGGCAGAGACCAAAAGCAATGTTACACATGTGGCCATTAGATGTTAGTCAATTTGATGCTTTTATATAGACCATTTATTTAGTACTACTTACAGGAAATCAGTAACACACACACTCACACACACACAGACACACACCCACACACTCCTTCAGTATCTGCACTGATTCAATCTGCTGATAGAGCAGCTCCACTGAGCTGTCCCAATCTGCTCTAAGTTCTGCTCTTAGCAGACTGTAGATGACTGTCTCCACAGAGAACCCAGCATGAGGAAAGTGTAGTTAAGAGGTATTTGAGAGCCAGTGAAGGGGAACATGATCGGTTCAACTGGGCTTGAAGCTGAACTGATTAACACATAAAGCCAAATAGTTCATTTTCTATTATTATATGTTACCAACAGTGGTAAAAAACAATAAAAGCAGGAAGAGATCAGATTTCTGAGGACTTCATTAAATGTTCCAAACTTCAGCATGGGAAGGTTGCTACGGTATGAGGGAGTTTTAGATAACAACTGTTAAGTCCAGTATCTCATTGTCCTTCAAGCGTTCACTCATTGTGAGCTTTTTTACATTCTCAGTTTTGCTTTTTGAACCGTTAGTTGTTTATGAAATTATAGATGCAGCAAGCTGAGAGCAGAACACAGAATCTAATTCCAGCCAATTCAAAGGCTGCGTACCCTATTACTCCATCCAAAAACATAATTTTACCCTCTTTAAAATGTCAAAGTACAGTGCAACCAGATGGTCTTCACAATTTCCTCCATCTGGAGAGACCAAGGGGGTCTTTGGGGTCCATTGTCATTATTTGTCTCTGAACTCGTTCAGGTCACCATAGAGGTTGTTCTCAGTTCCTTGCGGCGCTCTGGTGCTTTTAAACCCAGTCCAGGACCATTAAGTGGATTAGTTTCACTCACTCAAAAGGGAGCCTGATCCTGCCGGCAAGCTCAGAGTCCGCTGTGTTTATTCAGACGATGTATGTAAATAAATATATAACTGGAGAGCAAGAGAGTTTTTACCCCCCAACCATCAACCCCTCCCTCCCCTTCGACTTAATCTGAGGAAAATGTGCATCGCTGTCACCCGGTGTTTGCCTGTGAGGGGGAATTCAGCACAAAGGGAATGTCAATATTTTCTCTGGTAGATTAGGGATGTTCTAAAACGGGATTTGATGACCTCAGCGAAAGTCTATTATGGAACTTGAATTCTTAGACCCAGGTGCATTTTTTTGCACAAAATAACCTCACCTCCTCATTTACACAGTACATTTTCTGGCTTATATACGCTTGCAATTTAGCTCTTTTAGATTAAAGGGTTATGCCAGGTTCATTCAAATTTAAAGGAATCGTTCACCCAAAATTCCCCCCAAAAATTATCTGCTCAGCCCGGTGCCATTTCAAACCTATAGGCTTTATTTTTCCCAACATAATTTGAGAATTATGTCAAAACTCTTGACATAGATTGAGTTTGTCCCCGCACCACCAATAATTTCTGACATTCTTTTCTGTTTTTGTTCAAATAAAGTGCAACAATAAGAGAAGTGTAACTGTATTCTGTATTCACTCTATTTTAGAATGTGTTTGGTGATGGAGAGAACTCTAAGGTACGAGTATCTGAGCTGGAAGAGGAAGTAAGAACCCTGAAGAAGATCAATAAAGACCTGTATGAGTTCTCAACTCAACTTCTGACCAAACCCACCTAGATGACCTTTCAGCTGCTGGAGAGTGTCTGTCAGATGAACTGTGTCAGTTGAACCGACACTGTCAGTTTCTGAACTGAAGTAATACCAAGCCTGGGTCATTCCTGGACTGTTTCAACGTTTGTTTAATATGTTGTGATATTTCCTGTTTGTTTTATTGTAGGTTTGTTATATGAATCCGAGTCTGATGTACTTAGTGTTTATGTTATGAAATTTTTTAACATACACTATTAAATAGTTCATCAAAAACAATTTGTCATTGTTCATTAGCAAGGCTCTTTTAAACTAAAACCATGAATTGTATTGATTGTTGAGGGTCATTCACATTTTTATTAGTACTTTATTTTATAGAACTGCTGTGTCTACTGTTAGGAAAACATCTACTTAGTAAGTTCATAATGTTTAAATTTTAATAAGATCTTTGCTTTTATATACAGTAATACAGTTTCCACATTGATAATCAACAGAGCCTCATTTTAAACACCTCTTTGCACTTGTTAGCAAGCGTAGCTTCATTTTGAACCTCTGTTCACAGGCTGGCACATTGTGCCCCGCTGTGCATCCATAAGCTATCAGCAAAGTTATTTCCTTGTAATTTGAAGGCGGTCAGCGAGGTCAGATTAGCCGTGTTCATATAGCCGCACGCCGTGTTCAAATGGAGCTTTCGATCTCGCACACCCGTGCCTCCCTCCTGCTCTGCAGTGACACACACTTTATAAACACCTTTCCTCTGCATAGCAGCTTATGTCCCATCCCTTCTTACAGAAGTGCAAAGCTGCCCTTGCCGTGACCCCCGCTGATTTCTCCCTGGATTTAAATTCTGAAAACATTCATAGAATCTTTAAAAGGCCTTTAGAAATGAAATAAATGAATTAACTAGAAAAAAAGCGTAGGGAGAGCAATCAGCATTCTATTGGCAAGCTGTCATGAATATAGAGGATGCTTGATTTTTATCATGTTAACTCATTTAGACTAGGTGATGGAGATAAGACCAATCTGACTGTCATCGTCTAAGGACAGGGAGAGAGATAACAATACAACTTCCTCTTTGAAGATTGTTCTACTTCAGCTGCTGCTGTTCACAAGAGGGAGATGCCACCCACCAACACACACACACACACACACACACAGTCAAATCTCTGTGTGGAAACTCATTCCCTCACCTTGACAGACTCATTCTGTACCCCTCAGCTGCATGGAGCATCGGAGACAGGGCTTGTTGAGAGAACCGGTTTTGAGAAGCTAATTTAGTTCTGTTGGCTGAAAAGGGGCGTGTTTTGTTTTGTCAGAGTGAGTTTGCATGTTTATTCAGAGTTGTTATAACATGGATTTCAGTGCTAAAATACAAAAAGATTTTAAAAAATCCTGTTGAACATCCTGCCTGTAAAAATGCATCCATCTGTTTGATTTCTGGTCATGCAGTTTGCCAGTTGGTTAAATAAAAAAAGGTATTTATTGGTGAATAATTGTTTTAATATGTTTATGTTTTTCCTATTTTTCTTTTACTCAAAACTGTACGTCAACATTATGCAGAAAACGTTTCCTTAAAGCAGTCTCTCAGTTTAAAGCTCTGCTATATTGTATTTTTATGACTTAAATTAATTGTCAGCCAGAAGGTTTTTTTGTATTTTTTTGCTTTTACCACAGCCTTATTCAAACCTCATGTTGCCTTTAGCATGTGTTTCCCTTTTACAGCTTGTGTCTTTAAACGTGAGTCAATGATTACTGGAGCGTGTACAGAAATAAAATAGCAGTACGCAAGGGCGATAGAGATCTTGATTACAATAGATTACACACATTTGTTAGCACTCAGATCTGTGCTGATTGCTAAACCCCTCCAGCTGTCATTCCAAATATTTGTTATTAACGCCAGCAGATCCTCAAATTCACTCCGGTCTCCTACGGCTTTGGTGTGCTGACCAAATCAGAATGTTTTTGGGAAGTCCTATGCAAATACAGCCCTGAAATTTGAAGATGCTTTCAAGAAGAAAGTGAATAATTTAAAGGGTTTCTGTTAAACTGCTAATGGTGCCGAGACAACCCATCCGGGCTGCTGGGGAATATGTATGTTTGCATTTGTCACAGCATTACATGAGGGCTGAAGTCTGAGACCAAAACAGACTCTTGTGTGCCCCCCGAGAGCTGTTTCCCATTCAAACGCTCATTTTAATGCCAGCTTGTGTTCTTATTTACAAACTTTGTTTATTTAATGTTGAGAGATTTAATGGATTTATTTTAACGTGTGGGGTGGAATTCTGTCTGGTGTTTATTCTTCGAAACATAACTGTCACATAGTCACATAGATACACATACAGTATTCATGTTTTCAGGAAAAATCAATGGAAATAAGATGAAGAAACTGAATCATTTAAGGAAAATTGGATAAAGGTAATGTACTGTGCTATTTTGGTTAGTGTACTTTCAAATATCGATTTTTACTTTTTATTAGGTCAATGGCTAAAAGTATAAAAATAAAATATATTTAATAAATTCATGACTAATGATGATAATTGTAGAAAGTCTGTTTTTGGCAGTTGTGGAAAATATTGAAGCTCTCATGAACATTTTTTTTTAATTTTGTATATATGAATATAATATAGACAGCATCAGCAATAGTTAGTCTAGTCCAAACACCCTCATTCATCTGTGGTAATGTACAGTCCACAGTCTTTCATAGGAGAGATTTATTTTAGAAGAATATCGCAGTAGTTCATATTTCCTATTTCAGGCTCTTAAAATTGAATAAAAAAGGTCCATGAAGTGGATTATGCATAACTGGTGTATAGAGCAAACAGCTACCCATGAGGCTCGGCTAATGGTCTCATGATACCACAGAGACAGCTGTTGTTAAAATTGAAGGCTTTTAAACCACCACAGGAGAGCTTCTCACAGTGTAAACCAATCCCAGACACCATCAAACAGCAGTAAAAAACTTCTTTTGAGTACAGTTTAATCTTCCCACATGAGACAAATGGCACACATAACACAGGCAAAGATTTGAATATATAAACAGCAGTCATAAATCTAAAATTATGAAATCACAAAATCATTGTCCAACAGTGAGGTGTCCTGTAGGACTATATGTTTCTGTAATAATAAATGTTATAGTGTTGGTTTTGTTGTTCATAGTCCAGTTGTCAAGTAAGGTGTATTTCACAAGCCTCTAACCCAGGAACTGTGTAAACAATAAATTAAAACATGAATTTATATTGGATTTAAAATCAAACCCGTGGAGAGATTTTGCCATCACACATCACTGGAACACAATGTGTTGATCTCACAGTCTGTATACTCAGGAGGAAGTTGAACACAATGTGAGTTAACTGTGTTATTCAGCTGGTTGAGCACAACCGGTCAAATGTGAAAGTGTAATACTGGGGTTAATCCAGAACACAAAGGCAACAAATCCACCTGTTCTGGTTCACCTTTGCTCAATTTCTCATACCACAATCTGACCAGAATTCTGAATCTGAATCAGCCTGAATCTGTTCGGTGACATTCATATGTCTATGTGTTGAACACATGACTGTGTTGATGGTGTGAATGTTGCTGGACACATCTAACCTTTTTAATGCTGTCTTCAAGTGCAGGAAATGAACAGAATATGTCTGCAACCACTCAGAATAAGACTTTTGAATGTGAATCAGTGAACTTGTTAAAGGAAGACAGTTTATATCTTATGAAGGCCTATAGACCATGCATTACACATCCACCTTTGCTATGGCTAGAAATCACTTCAGAATATTAAAACATGATTCGTCAGGTCATGTGATGTCTGTTCTTTTTGTCTCTGGAAAAAGTGCGTTCATGCATGAACCGGTCTGACTTAAATTAAGGAAGTACAGTGTACCTGTCTTCTCACACAATAGAATTCATATATTTGGATATTGTGTTCGGAAGGAATTAGAGAAATGAAAAATAGGAAGTCTGTAGTGTTATATAAAGAGGGAGATTGAGTGGAAATAGGAATGGAAACAGGAAATGGGACACCCACCGTAAAATTATGATTGAATATCACCAATTTACTTTGTGTTTGAAGAGATGAAGTGAAACGAAACACAGGGCTAAATAAGATCATAATCATAGCAGGCATATCAGCGGATATAAACTAGCTATGAAAAATGCAGAAAACGTTCATTACAAGTAACATTTAAAGATTTTCCAGCACAACTACAACACCTGCAATGGCTGCATTGATATTTCTGGGGCTGGTAACTTTTCTTGTGTGGCTTATTATTTTGAGTTGACTCTTTATTGCCTACTAGCTTTGTAGCTGCAGTCACTGTTGACTAGGTGTATGAATTCCTTTGGTCTCAACGTTTTTGTCTTGTTAGACCCTCATGTAATTTGGTAAAGTATTCAAAAGGAAAGACTTGGCAACAAGTCCACATTATAAAGATTTGCCCTGAGCTCCTCTGACACAAATCCAAATTCACTAAGAACTGAATTTCAATTTTTAGGCGATTGGCTGCAAACAGGAGAGAAAGAGAGGGAGAGAAATTAGCTGTTTTTTTTAAGGGTGAGAGGTTTGGTGCCCAAATCAAACGTTTAAGCCCAAAGAACATCTGCACCTCTTTGCTGCTTTACAAATAAAAGGCCTGAAGGAGCAGCTAGAGTGAGCTTAGAGACGAGTTACTGCATCAACACAGACAGAAGACCTTTCTGAAGTTACACACACAGTAAACTGCTCTAGAGAGAAGACATGAAAATTTATGAAAATTATGCACATGCGTGGTTAAAACTGGAATGCTGGAAACACCATGGAAATGTTTTATTTCTTAAGGAAAACCCAAACTGATGGAAAGTTCACTATCAGAGTTTTTTTGGACAAATGCATCTGTCCACACAGGTGCATTACCAGACTTTGTGCCTTAACGCATCCATTTAAACATTTCAGTTATAACCTGAGCTGATTTAAACAGTCATAAACAGTCCTAAATTTCCCTCAAAAATGAATCTTAAGACTAAGCAGTTTCTGTATCAAAACAACGTGTAATACTTATACTATTTATAGTATGAAATTTATACTATTTTGTCTGACACCAGGGGAAATTGAAATTTTTCTAAATTAAGAGCATATTTGTTTTTATAATAATGTACAGTTGCTAGGACTTGCTAAGAATTAATACATTTATCTTCAGCCAGTTTTAACCAAATGCTCTAAGATAGTTATTAACCACAGGTGTTGTCCATCACAGTAACCAATGACATGGTCCACTATAATATACACTGTACACCTTTTGTTTTCATTTTAAAAACTATAACTCCCAATTTTTTAACTTCTTTTTGTGAAACAGCATAAAACATTTCATTTGGCCTTCTGTTTTTACAATAAATCCCATTTGGTTTGAAGTTTTGTTATCCAAGTTGTCCAAATATACTTTGGGGCCACTGTACGTCTATTTTTGGAGAGGATTTCAGGAACTGTGCAATATGCTGATACCAAATAACTGTTTGCACATTTTAGAATATTTATGACTTTGGATTCTCAGGACTCTTAAATACTGTAGGTGGTTCAATCATCTGACTGACTGTTTATTAGGGATGGAAGAATCTGACAGATGGACAGTCAATGAAAGTTTTTAAACAGAGAGAGAGAGAGAGAGAGAGAGAGAGAGAGAGAGAGAGAGAGAGAGAGAGAGAGAGAGAGAGAGAGAGAGAGAGAGAGAGAGAGAGAGAGAGAGAGA
>JBAJNP010003073.1:0-23330 GCA_036877545.1 Yasuhikotakia modesta | reverse complement strand
AGAGAGAGAGAGAGAGAGAGAGAGAGAGAGAGAGAGAGAGAGAGAGGCATTATTCATTGTCACCTGAAAGGATAATGAATACACTGCAAATACAACTCTTCTGCATAGGTGATTCAGCAGAAGTGATCTTGTTTATTTTCTCTTCATAAAAAGGATATCTCAGTCAGTTTATTAAAAAAAACCATCATCTACATCTGGCATCTCTGGAGAACAGCTCGGGTCATTTAAACAGCTTTGAAGGTATGTGATTCTCATTGCTCAGGCTGTCTGGTTTGAGGAGTGTACAGAACGACCCCACCCCCCGTATCGTTACACTTCACGCTCATGTGGAACTGAGCACGACTGAAGAATGTTGAGACAGCACCGTGACATTTAAAGCTGACCACCTTGCTGCATCGACACAACTCTGTGAAAGGAAACAGAACATGTTTCTGATCCACCTCAAAAAGAAAATATGTGGGAAATAGGATTTATAAAAAAATTATCATTTTTTCGGTCTTTGTCAGAATACACAAGTAACATCTGATATTTTGGTTTTGGTTTGGATCTTCTTGCTTGGGTTTGTGTCTCAGACCAGACTGATAATCAATTTCCCATCATGCTTCCATCATGGGGTCATAATGACCCCAAACAGTAGTTGTCACTCTATGTTTCTTTATTACAGAAAATATAAAAACATACACAGTGTTAAATGGCATCTCAACCAACATATATGATTTGTGTTTAAAATGATGCTGCAAAAAATATTGCTTTGTCTATTTTAAATTAAAATTAATGGCCTGGTTTTTGGCCTGGCATATCCTGCTATTGGTTTTGATCTAAATCTGGACCTTGAGAAGTCTGATGTGGGTTTGAGTGAGTTTTGTATTGGCCTGCAGCTGTTTTGGTCAACTGAACCACCTGCAGTTCTTGGCCTGTGGTTTCTCATCAAGTAACATGTCAACTGTTCCCCGGCTGTTTTATGACAGTAATGCAGGTTTTATATTTACATGCTTCAGTCACACATTGTCAACTTCTGCAAATGACTCTCCTGCAGGTCAGTCATGAGGCAGGTATTAAAACGCCCTTCTGAGACTCTTGAAAATCTCTGTGCAACTTTCCCTGCATTCAAAGGCTTGTGAAATTAAAAATGAACCATAGGAGCGTTTAACACCCAGGCAGTTATCTGTTGGTTGCAGGTGCGATTTAAACATTGACAAATGTCTGCATATTTGCTCTGGCTTGTTTTTCCTGGAGAGATAAAGTACTTAATTCAATTGGTGTTGTCCCTAGCATCACAACACAAGCTTCCTGTTAATCTCATCAGTATTTCCTCTGCTGTTGAAAAAAACATACAGCACATCTGTAGAGCCAATGGTCCAATGCTTACCTGTTATCAGAACACCTTTAGACACAAAGACGCATGCATTAACCATGAGCCAAACCCCTGTGGAGAATGGACCAGGCTTACAGCAGTTGATACAGTACAGTGATCAATACTGTCTCTGTAAAATTGGCTTGGTAGTTGCACCATACAGAAAATGGTTCGTGTGTGACAGCTGCTACAGAGGGGCTACTAATGAGGCTGAATGTTTGTGCAAGCTGGGCCGTGTTGCACACCAACCCAATTATGTACTTTGGGGAGGCTTTATTGTAAAAAAACAAAACACAAATACAATGTAACAGCTATGATCAGTTTTGTCCATAATCAGATGTTCTTGTTGCTGTATTAGCTTGCATCTTTTTCATTTTGCTTGTGGATTTGCCTACCAAAGATAAGCTGTCCTTGTTGTCTTCCGAGCCTGTTGTTTGAGGAACACAATCCACCCATTTTGACAGAAACAGGATAAGTATGTTGAAACACAGCCGATGCTATTGTCTACCCTCAAACAATTCAGCATATTCGCTGACTCGTCTACATCACTAGGTTATACTGAACCCATACATATCTTTAGTTATTGTGAAATAAAGCAGTTTACCCTCTGTTGACCTTTCATTCACCACAGCTTAGGGTTTTAAGAACTAGCAGGGAAATGTAACCAGCAGCTAAATCTCTCTCAATTTTATTCAGTTATTTTACATAATATAAGGAATAATAATAATAAAATAAGGAAGATTATTTAGGTTATCTTCACATTCCGGGTTACGTCAGTTTTTCAGGCATTTAAAGGAGTGAAACCAGACAGCGCTTCAGTCCACCTTGAGTGGGTTCCATTTTATCACGATTGGCTGTATTAAATCTCTGATCTTAAGATCCAAACAGAACCTCACCTACTGTTAGAGATCCTCTGTTATCTTTTCAGTCTTTTTCTTCCCTCTTATCACAGCTTGTTTCTTTTATTGCAGACATGATTATTTAACAGGCGATACTAAATTTAATGCATGATGATTAGTGATTAATTGAATCAGTTTATTGGAAACACATGCAAATAGACAACAGTGTGTATACCAAAGACACAATTTTAGCATGTGAGAAATCTTCTGAAATTTATAGACTCAAGTGTGTGAGATTTTTCTTGAAGAGGTTCTGAATCGTTTAATAAAGTTAAAATCCTTTTTCTAATAAGTTTTCTTACAATTTGTCATTAAATGAATTGTCTTATGATGATTATACTGCAATGATCATGTCGTTGGGAAAGAAAGAGGGTTGTATAGTCTATGCATATATATTGTACGTATAGTCGTTCTGTCTCGTGCTGTTCTTTAATGATACCATTACCGCCTCTCCGGCGATTCTTTGGGTGTGAACGCAACAACATCCCCGCCTTTCCCGAACCCCCTCCTCTCCTGAGCAGAGTATCACATTCACACAGTAACTCCATAGATCACTCCTTATACACCATCCTGCACACAAAAAATAATAAAGGACATTATAGAAAAGACCAGAAAACACGGCGAGCAATGCTATCTTCTGACAATGCCTCATCACCACCTTTGAGAGTGAAGCAGGATGAATTTCATCTTCTACAGATTCTTGGTATACTTTTGTTTGGGATCGCAAATATTCCTTCTCCATACCCTGTTCATCCAGCCTGCTCATTCTCACCCGCAGCCCTGTCACATCCTTGCGCGGATAGGACACACCGTGCGCCTTGGTGCCCTCCTGCCTTCCCGCCAGCCGGTCCGGGTACGGGCGGCTCTCAATCGCGCCCTCAACGGTCTCGCCGAAAGCGGGAACAACTTTCTACCGTACAACTTGAGCCTGGACGTGGTGGCTCGGGAAGCCCCGAGCGGAGACCCCGAGTCGCTCTTCAGGTGTGTTTGTCAGGATATAGTGGTCCAAGGGGTCTCGGCTGTACTCGCCTTCCCGCAGACGCAGGAGGAAATAGTACAAATGGAATTTATGTCTTCTTTTTTGGAAATTCCTTTTATAAGCATCATAGAGCACGGAGAACCAATCAAAACCAAGGTAAAACGTTTAACTTTAAAGCTGCAAAGTTTTAAATCTTCAGCGTTTTAGTTATTTGAGTTTTGTCATAAACCTCTACGACTTACACCTGTGCGCCTTTGACGCGCAAATCTCCGGGCTACAGGCATCTGTTCACTGGCTTCAAACATTCTTAAGATGTATTATTTTAGCTTTATGAATATATAGTTTTCACATTTTATGCCTTCACATTAAATAAGTAATTTTACGCACTGTTCAACTGTTGCCAGCTGCGCGTTTTCTTGCATTTCCACGACGCTGTGGTCAGTTGGAGCAACCAGTGCGCCGATTTGTTGCGGTTCAGAACGAAAGCATTGAATGTTGTATTATCTACTAAATAACAGGTGGGGATTCATCTACGTCCCTACCTGGTTATATTCAAATGACATTATGTCTTTGGTTCTGCGCCCTTGCCAACGAAATGTGGTCACAGGTATAATCATATAAAATGTAAATGTTGTCGTTTGCCTATAGTAACCAGCCACAGAACGCAAAAACATTCCCAAAGATTTCAGGCTTATTCCGAGTTAATCAATTCAAGGTGCTTGTGTAACATTTTGTCATGCCCTCAATTTATAAGCTTCCCAAAATATGGCTTTTACAAATTGAGAATTTTCTCTCTCATTGATGTAGATTTTGGTTTTAATCTGAGATGGGAACATGATTCTCTTTGAGTTTTCCTTTGGTCCTCCGCTTCGTGTGTTAGGTTTGCGTCTAGACTTTAAATGCACCCGCTGTAAGAGAGAATATTGCTTGTTTATGTTCTCTCAGGTAGAAATATATCACACTGCATTGGCTCAGTCATTTATGTCACACGCTGGGATGATTTGAGCGTCACCTTTTCCTCCATGATTGTCAAATGAGATGTTCTTGTAAAATGCTGGAGTTAATGATATAGACCAGAATGCATTAGCTGGTTAAAATGAAACCGAAGGGTTTTTTTTGCCATAAACTTGATAAACGATTGCTTGCATTTCACTGTATTTTTGCTTATGTTTTAAACTGAAACGTTGACTTACATTTATTGACCTTTTTTAAAATCATGTTTAAAAATAATTTTGCATATAAAAATTAAGTTTGCATATAATTTTGTTTTTGCTTGTTATCATGTTTCAGACTGAAATGTCAACATATATTTACATTGACATGTTATTTAATAAAGTTAACAACAGAACAATATATATGGTTAATTCTAATATACAGTAGGATATTTGATATGCACCTGTTTTTGCTGTGCAGAACACTTCATGTGTTGGAGGATTTGGCATGCATCACTGGCTGAATAGTGCTTACATCACAAGGTACTTTAAGAAATTAAAAGACTGGAAGAATACAGTAAATCTTACAGCCAGCTGGGGAAAAGCATACATTTGTCTTGTCTAATATCCATCCATTAAAATCACTTAAAAATTTCATTAAAATTTCAGTGATCCAATAAAATAAAAATTAAAACACTTTCATCTCATATTCTGAACCTACCAAGGCCAAGGTTCGAGCAACAGCCCCAGATGTTGTCATGTGACAATGGTGCAGGCCCATCATTGGTTGAATTATTACGGGCAAGCTCTCAAACATGTCTGAGTCATCATGGTGACATCAGACATCACATGAGATCAGACCCTGACAGATATTGTCTCTTTATGAAGGCTGTAAACCTTCTCTGTGTCTTCTCTGTATACTGCCAATCAGTCTAAAAGCTCAGGACGTTTGGTGTGCTCTTGCGTGTGACACAGCTCAAGCTAACCATGAAGGCAGGGTGATAATGTGTGCTTGTGAAGGGGCAGCTGCTGTAGTGCTTGTGGGAGTCTCTGAAGCTCTCAGCTGCTTCACTTGATCTGCTAATCTCTCTGTTTGAGGGGAAATGTGTGTTCTTCAGCAGTCTGCATTTTGCTTTGTGTTGTGTTTATCAGTTGTTACAGCTACAGAGCTCCATGCAGAGAGTACGCAAGGCAATTGTATAGCGCAAGCTCTCGTTGAGGGGCACAGTTTGATTTGTTGAGACTATTAAAAGTGGTTTAAAAAACAGTTTAAAGACATTTATGTTACAGATATACTTGTTACATCTGGTAGCATCCTAACAAATGTGAATGTAAGCTCATCATTGAAATACATGTTATTTTAACTGTAATTTGCAGCAGAAATGTACAGAAGAAGTATGGCCAGAGGGGATTCCATCAAAAGGGAAACCCAATTTTCTTTATTATAAAGAACATCACACTGCCACTATACTGCTGAACAAATGTGAGTCTACCAACCCAGCTGTAAAACTATTTTATCATCTTAAACATAAACGGTTAAAGGGTTAAAGCTTTCAAACACTGGCACCCAAGCCACCACTGCTGTTGCTGAACTAATAAAAGTGTCATTCATTTTATCACAGTTTATCACAACACCATAACATTTATCACCATCCTATACATGAATTGTTAAAGGAGCAGTTGGTAAAAGGACAGTTCAGTTGTATTGAAGTTGCCTTGTCTTTGATTAGATCTTTTCACACCATTAGATTATAAAGTCAAACCCTTTATTTTACCCTGAGCCTTACAGAAAATCCGACATTTAGTTTGCTTAACACAAAATATGTGAGATTTTAAAGGTCACCCATGAGCAGCCCTGAAGAATATTACTTGCTCAATAAATTTTTAACTATGGATTGTAAAATTCAGGTTCCTTGTGGAATAGCTAAAGCAAATTTGATTCAGAAGGTTTTCTTGTTGCTGACCAGTTTATGAACCTTAGATTTTCAGATTCAGCTTCTTTTAAAGTCACGTAAGCACCACCTTTTTGCTGATTCTTGGCTAAATATTTAGTTCAGCAATTCAATTCAATGGTAATTTACAGCTATGACGCAGATCTCATTTCAATATCAGAATTGCAAGTTGAACATTTAAGTAACCAATATGTCTTGTTAGCTTGCGAATACAATGGTGTCTCATCTCAGGAGCTTGGTGTGAGATTGTAGCTTGTTTTACAGCAGATGTTCAGAATTTAAACTTGTCACTGCATGTATCTTCAATTTTACATTTACATTTATTCATTTGGCAGATGCTTTTATCCAGAGTGACTTACAGTGAATTCAATGTATAGATTTAATTCATTTTACATAATACAAAAGTCACAGATTGGAATCCGTGACCTATTGAACTATTATAAATACTAAAATCACAATACTGCCACTGTGGTGCCTTTGAGCAAAGCACTTATCCTGAATAAAAGAAAAGTTTTAGAAACAGTTTACAGCATGCACAGATTAAAGAATGTGCTTGAAATGTCATTTTGGAGTCTTCTTACTGCTTTAATCTTATTCTCAGTTTGAAATAAATAATCTTCAGCTTTCTCATAATTGACTCTTTCAATTTCAATATGTTGCAAAGGAGTCAGCAGTCATTTATGACAGAGATCAGCGTGGTTTAAAAATCAATAGGAATTTCATCAAAATCCTAAGAGCCAGTTATCTGAAGGAAGGATATGGTGTGTTGAAAAAATGTGTTGCCATACTTACTGTTAATGGGGTGTGTACAGCACCCCCATGACCTGAGCTCAAGTGAGGAAACCTTGACTGTATCTCAGTATCTCTGAAGCACAGGCCAGTCCTGGAGACACTTCAGTGCTAATGTGAACCAGAGGGAGTTGATGCACTTCATGTTCAGAGATCATGTATCATTCAGTCCAGTGTAGCCAGACGTTTGACCAACGGCATAAAATCTGGTCTATCTTTGTAAGTTGGTCTGGACTTTAAACATTTAAAAGTTGACCTCTGACTTAAATATAATTGAACCTTTTTATAAACATGATCTTGGTTAATATTACAGTAGTAGATCATTATTTTCAAAGAAATTCCTTGGTAAATCAGTATTTAAATCTGGTTAAAACAGTCTTTGTTTTACAAGCATGTCCTGGGTCCTGTCACCCCACATAAATGGCACCACCCTAGAAACCACCTAGAATACTCTAGCAACCCTAGCAACCACATAGCAGTGCACTATACTCTAGCAACCACATAGCAGTGCACTAAAAACACTAAGAACACATCAGCAACCCATCACATTTTCTTCAGAAAATATTTTAAAAAGCCAGTTAGTTAAAGTCTACTTTAATTGTCCCTTAAATGCCATTCAGATATTAAATAGAAACATTTTCAGTTAACTGATGCACTGTTGGGTTAGTAAGGCTGGTGTAACAGTCAGGGAATTACAAGGCGGGTTCATGAATTACAGTCTCTGCCCTTGACATCCCCAACCGTAGCGGATGCGTAATTTCCCTCCACCTGATGCTCAGTCTCTGTCTGCATCTGTGGCGGCCGCTCGCTGTGTAGCAGCCGGGCAGACCTGATGAGCAGAGACTTGATAAGTTTAAAATTGGAGTCCCAGAAAAGGGAAGCTGTAGAGAAGGAGAGAGATAAGTTATAACAGTGCACAGGTGCGAGACAGTGATAGGCAGCATTGCCTTCTGGGTACAAGAATTCTTCGGGAGATTTTCACCCCTGACATTCGGAAGCGACTGTGGGGCTGCTGAGGGAATGTTCTGTCCTGCAATAACCATAAACTGGCTCTATGTAAAAAACCCAAATGATTCACTTAAAGTCCACTAACACATCACCAGGCTGTGTGAATTAGCCTTAAACATATGCTTCTGAATTGTTTGGATTATCTAGAAAAAACATTCTCTCTCAAACAAAAGCGGATGACTGACATATGGTCTAATTCACATCTTAATTAGAGTTAAGTTGGATTAAAAGCTACAATGTTGGCTCGTGAGGCGGTTTTGTGAGCGTTTTTCACAAACATGCTGCTTTTTTACGCTTCCACTGCTGACTAGACAGTTCTTGGGGCTTAAATTGGTTTCACGTCTGGCATTAAAGTGGCCTGTAATGAAGGTGACATATTACGTGTGCGCTAAATGAGCAAATGTCTGGAAAAAAAATCTACTTCATTTGGCCTCTTACCCACTGCTGTCTAAAGCTTGATACTTCAGTCTTGATAATATCCTTAAAA
Organism: Yasuhikotakia modesta; assembly: GCA_036877545.1. Classification (NCBI taxonomy): domain Eukaryota; kingdom Metazoa; phylum Chordata; class Actinopteri; order Cypriniformes; family Botiidae; genus Yasuhikotakia; species Yasuhikotakia modesta. Next base: position 14,930 of record JBAJNP010003073.1, on the reverse strand, counting down.
CACAGAGCAAGAGAAGCATTTATCACCCCCACAGTGTTTCAATTTGCTCAGATTAAACACTAGATATCAGATTTAACTGTCTCGCTGTGAGGGAGTAAGTGTTCATTTATTATTGCTGTTTATAGTCCTGACTGATGTTTTTCAACAGGTAACATTATTCTACATTTACAGTTTATGAATTAATACTGAACTTATATTAGACCAAATACATAGTATATCAGTAACATATTGCTTAAATGTCTATAAAATACTATTTAAAAATGTACATGCCATACATTTGAGTGAGTTAAATCTCTCACACAGGAAAACAGCAAAAGAAGTACACTTTTGTTAGAAATATGCAAATCATAGTAAATGTTTATGACAATAATAAAAGAAACATAGAGAAAAATCAGCCACTGACAATGTATTAGACTGTCTCACAGTCTCTAATTCTGTCTCGATCACTGATGATTTTTACATCTATCTTGTAATTGACCTATGACACATGGTTTGATAATTGAGGGTTTATGGCTGTAGATTCATCTATTCACTGGTCTCATGTCAGTTAGATGATGTTTCTTTTCTAAAGCAAATTCCAGCACATGAATTGCAGAGACAGTCCTCAAGTGACCTGCTGCTAAGGGAATAGTTCACTCTATAATGAGAAATCGTTTAACATTTACTTATTCACATGCTGTTCTGAATGTTTTAGATCTACATAACTTTCTGTTTCACTCAAAGGAATGTTCAGGAGAATGTGTCCCCTGCACTTCAGTTTTTACTTTATAATAACAGAAAAGGTGGGAACGGATGTTATGAAGTTAGCCAACAGCAACACAACACAACACTGGTGAACCAATTTAACTAGCATCAGATCACCATAAACCTGCCTGAACCGGCATGAACATTTATACTATTCACCAGCAATTTATTTCAGCAGGGGATTGTGACTTTAGATTTGAGGGTTTTTTTGTCAGTTTGCAGTTATCTGTTCCACACTTCCTCATTTCTTCCTCTCATCATGTAATCCTCAGCTTCTCCTCTGTTCATCTGCTCCATGTCTCATTGATTCCCGTTCTCATTTATTAATCTGCTCCTCTGTTCATCCATCCCTCTTACCTATGAATGAGTTCGGCTGAGTGTGCTTTGGCAGGTTCAGGAATAAGATGGCTCCGGCATTTTTGTTCTACTTTAAAACTAATCCTTTGTTTTTCCCTCAGACTGCAAAGTATCTTTTGGCAAGCAATGACCTGGATTCTCTCTGGGCCTGAGCAGCTTGCCAAAGGCTCGTCTCTTAGCACTGTGCCTGATATTAGCCAACTCTTTGTCATGTTGTTCTTTTCTTGTTTGGGTCGTGACCGCCATTTTCTGATCGCCGCTGCGTCTGAGCTGCTGTCTGATGCTTTTGAAGTCACACGGCCGACCCAGACGTTTCACTGTTGTCTGGATCAGGGGTCTTGACAGAGGCTGTGCTAAAGTAGGGCAGCTGTGACCCAGTTGTTGTAATAGACTGTTAGGATGATGACAGTGAGGAGAGTTTCAGCCAGCCACATCTCACCACTGACCGCTAATCAGCACAAACTGTAGCGGATCTATAAGTGGAACCTTAACAGGATTTTGCTTCAGATAATGTTGTATTGTGGTGCCGTGTGAGTGGCTGTATGTCTGTACCTGCTTTACTTTCTGTTTGTACAGTTTGAAAAAGTAAAAATAGGCTGGGGGAAAATGACAAAGAACAGATCTGGTGAGCTGGTGGTGGATATGATATATAGAAAAAACGTAAGCAGAAACTACATTTAGCATATACAGAAATGTGTCACTTTATCCTATTTGTGGACACACACTTATTTGTACAGTTTTCTATCTACAGTACCTGTACAACACATAAATACAAGCTGTGCCAGTATCTAATTGCGCTGTTCTTGTTCTACAAACTTAACGGTTGTAAAAGTCTACATTTTCTTGGTCAAGGGTTACAGGAGACACAGCACCAGTCATACTGCAGCACCTGTGGAGCAGTCAGGGATTAAGTCTTACTCAAGAGCACAACAGCATTGGATAATGAAAGCACATCAAAGGCAGCAGACCTCTGATAATACATCTGCATCCTCAGGAGTCCCGATAATGATACTGAACACGGACACATCTCATTTAAACAAGGTCTATTATTAACACACAGCGAGACATAAAAGCTGCAGATAGAGAAAGCAGTTTCTCTTACAAATAGCTGTAATTTGGGCTTTAGTTCCTTTTATTAGGCCACTTTAACTCACCCCCCACCTCCTGCTGCATATAATGATTCACACACGTGACTAACTCTTCTATTCATTAACACGAGACATACCTGTATTGCTTGTCTGATTGCTCTGCTGCCCAGACTGTAATTTCCGGTCACCTGTATGTGTTGTGAATGCCGGTGTTCACAGCAGGTTCTTAACTGGCTTTTGTTAAGATCAACCTGCGGGCAGCACAAAATTATATCATTATTTCTTCAGTTACATTATATATCTTGAGTGGAACAAAAATGAAGTTTTTGCACTAGTTGCTCTTTTAAATGAGTTCAGCTCAAGAATAAGATCAGACTGTGAATGAATCACTCAGAAAGTTTGTGAATTGAATCAACTAATTTATTATTAACAACCAAACTAAAATGAGCAATTTACTACTTTCACATTTTTGCAGCTTTAGCCTTTGTTTGTTCTTTAAAATCCTCCTTTTGTGTTCCAAACTAAAAAAGTGTCACACAGGTTGAATCAGGTTGAAAAGGAGAATAAATGATAATCGATTTTATCATTTGGATAAAGTTCTTTTAAGAAAGCTTTTAGACCTTCACAGAGTTTTGAATTCATTCATAATTTCTGTTTTATATTCATTCATTCATCCTGTAGAAGAATCTTCTCATTTCAGAGGATTGAATCATCTAATGATTGAAGGTCTTCTAGGTCTTGTTCTCATTTATCTTCTGGATGTATGTTAGTGTTGTATTGTGATCTCAGTGTGGAACTTGATTTACCTTTGAGTTCCTGAGAGCACAGAAAAAGAGACAGTATTTGAATCTGGAGAGACCCTGTAACATTTAAAAGACAAACAGATGAAAATATAGAATCAAATACAGAATCGATTTTTTTATCACTGTTTTGTTAACTGGGTTTATTCAACTGGTTATTTGCTGTGTGTATTTAATATTTATATTTTATGATGATGACAATGACCTATTATCTATATGGATATATATACATACACACACACACACACACACAGAGCATCTGTTGTCCAGAAATGTAGGTATTCTGTATTGTCCCTGTCAAATAAAAAGTGTCATTAACTGCTCAATATGAGACACACATTCCTCACAATGAACTGAAGCAATATTGCCTGTCCAACGGACACTTGTTATTTCCCTTCTACATTGTGACGCAAGACAAGGCCATCCGCGTGATGACAGCCATTGTAATACAGCTGATGCTCACAGAGTCTGGCAGATTCCTTCACTAATCAATTAATGTTTGATTCTACATGAGGCGGAATCATTCTTCCGCCTTTTGAACTAAACTATGATGAAGACAAACTTCACCTCAGGTGTTGACATGGTTCTCTGTCATCCCGCTTTTACACGAGGCCCGTGTCTGTCGTGATTGATCCCCTCTTTTGTCTAATGAAGCGCTGGGCTGCAGGAGTTGATCTTTGCCTCCATCAATCACAGTGCCAGTACAGTGACATCAGCTGCTCGCTGCTCTGCCGAGGAAAAGTGGAATCGCTACAATGAAAGAGAAAAGCATCATTTCAAACAGTGTGTCATCTGTTAAGATGAACTATTGCATGCTTTTTTTAAATAATACATATGTAGCCAGTGGTGGAAATATATAGGGTTCACTGACAGGACTCTAGATGAAGACATATCTTATATATAAAATATATGTAAAATATTTTTCCATAATTTTAATATTTTATAATTTTTAAATAGCAGAAAATTCCTTTTTATGTATAATATTTGTGCAGTATTTAATACTATACAAAGAGTTCATGCCATATATCTTGATCACAGAGTGTGACTATTTTTTGTAATTGTGCATGTTAACATCAACTGACATGCAGTTATAAGTGTGCATATATTTTCACCGCTCTCATCACCGCTCTTAACATGTTTCATCCAAGTTGTAAAGCAGAGAGTGGAGTTGTCATGAGAATCAGATACGCTAAGCGTGATGTCACCGCATCTGCTGCCGCAGTCTGGAACTTCCGCGGCGCTCAGGTGAAACATCACACCTCAGTGATGGCATGTTTCACCAAACTTCTGCAGTCATTAACCTTCACCTTGAATTACCACCATCACTGACAGGGACCATTGTAGCGTTAGATTGTTTCTGGGAAGCTGGCTCTGGGGTTCTCTTATCTTTCCAGTTCCTTGGGTCAAATAGTATAGTTTGTTGTTAATTGGCTCTGTTTGGTTTGTAAACCATGGCTGCTGTTTTCACCTGTTTAATCATTCATGTCTAGAGAGTGGATTAATTAAGATTAACTTTTCCCTAGATGACAGCAAAATGATATAATCAAGTTATCACTATATTTATATTCCGCATGTGATGTAGTTAATGCTGTTTTAATTCTTTGTGGCTACATAGAACAGAAATGGTGAAAAAACTGAGGGAAAAATAATGTTGCTGTGTACCTTTTAAAAATTTCTTCACGTTAAGGGTGTGGCACATCACTTCATGTGTTGTCATAATGTTTTGGGGCTCTATTGCTGGTGGCAGGTTTTGTGTCTGTTACACAACCATAAATTCTTAAAAATGTTTCTTCTTCACTTTATGTTGTCCTGACTTAAAATTCCAAAACACTTATCATAATCCCTAACAACACACTCACACACACACTTCATCTATAATCCAGCAAAACTCTTTGTATTCATCTCAGCAGTGTTTACGGCTTTCTGGGGATCCTGTATTTGCATGTTGGGGTTTAAATCTCTCTTCCTGTTTCTCACCCTACTGTCCTTGAACCTCTGTGTTCAAGCATTTGTGGGAATATCAAAGGATTTACACTTCAGCATAGTCATTCCGATTAAAAAAAGAGAGGGAGAGAGGTGTGGAATCTTCCATTAAATCATCTTTATCTTTCAGAATGTCAGTGTTGGCGTTGAGGAATGAGAGAACTCAATTCAAAGAACGATAAACTTAAGAAAAGAGAGACTCAGTCTTTGTGTGTGGTCTGTTCACAATGCATGATGGGAAGGTTTTTAAAGTCAGTTTTGGCTGAAGAGCTCTTAAGAAAGAAAGAACCTCAAATGACTCAATTTGCCTTTGATTCTTGCTTATGATCATGAGCGCTTGAGTTCAGCACACTAAAGCACATATAGAACTATATTTGGACTGTGTCTATAGAGAGAGGCACAGGCTTGGCTGTTGTGTGTAATGGATGAAATTGATTGATGGAACACAAAACTAATGCAAAGACTGTCATTGCATGAATGCTTCTTACATACGCCTCAGGGATGGTTGATGTAATTATGCAGAAGGTCCTGCATGCTAAGATGTTTTTGTCATAAGGAGGCTGCTTGGAATGACAATGTGACATACTGAAGAAAGGTTAAAGCTAACAAACACAGTTTGTAGTTTGTAGTTAACAGAAAAATGCCTGTTATTAAACTGTATGAAGGATTATTTTGACAGCACTGCTCAACAGAAAAACAAAATATTTCATGTCAAATGTCAAAAACAAAACAGTTTTGGTACAGAAAACAATTATTTTCAAGCACCTCTAAATATTTACAGTAACCATTTAGAAGTGTTTAGTAGATGCTCCTCTGACTGCAGTTGTGCTCTTGTCTGTCTGTAAGGTCACTTCATCTCTGTTGCTCTTTAAAGAACTGCTCACTCAGGCTGCATAGAGATGGTGAATGAATTGTTTTGTTCAGGTCCATCCATAAATTCTAATTTGGACTGAGATCTTGACTTGGCAGCTTCGGGACATTAAATTGTTATTTTGAAGCTATTCCCATATGTAACTTTGGCTTTATGCTGAGGGTCATTGTCTTGCTGAAAAACTTATTCTGTCTCCTGCTTAGGTTCACTTAACTTTTGATTCAGTTGTGTCTGAAGCGGTCCTTGATGCTGATTGGTCAGAAGCTGTGGCTTATTCGTGATGAAGAGCAGTGTAAACCAATCTGCTATTCTGCTCACTGCACAGCATATCAAGTCAATAGTGTTAGTGATTATGGCACTATATTTTTTAAGAAATACACATTTGTGACTTGAATATTTTCATTATGTGGTCACCATGTAATCAAAGCAGTTGGTGACTACTCTTATATAGTCACTAGAGCTATTATGGCAATTAAACAGTCCCCAAACCAAGGCTTATAAAAATCAGGCATCTGATTGTAATAAAAACATTATTGCACAACCTGTAGTACCTTATTACTTAAAAACTTAAAGAGACTAAACATTTTCTGATTCAATTGGCTTTAACATTTGTAATTATCTTAAGTTAACTTCTGAAAAAGATCTAAATAACTCAGTAAGGTTGTAAAAAAACTGTCTACGGGGGTTAATACTGTTTACACAAGCTTTAAACAGTGTTTGTAGTTCTAATATCACTGCAGATTTCCACAGGCACATATACTGTAAGAGCAGAGTGGCCAATATAATGCAGTATTTATAAATGTTGTGTTTTAATAATAGCTAAAATGGCCTGTTAGTGGTTTATCACTGTATATTTTGCTTATGACACATGGCTGATAAAGTCTAGTGGACTTTTCTCCTCCTCTGCACTTAGCAAGTAAAAACATATGATTGGAGACGCTTCATCTCTCTGTTGTCCAATTAGACTTTCATTCATGTTTTGCCCTGATTGCAGGTGCAGTACATCATCACCGCAGGTTATTTTTGAAATGTCATTTAAGTTCATAAAATATTAATTGGTCATTTATCACAGCATGACAGAAAATTCTGTGACAAACGACCAGCCTTGTGTGAAGAAACGTACATCCTGGATGTTGTATATAAAGAGTTTTTTTCTTGGTTCTGTCCTTCAGAACGTAGAGCATCAGGTACTTGTATTTTTTAATTAGCTTTATCAATCAAATACAGTGTTTTATTAGTGTAAAAGAAGCAAGACATGTTCATTTATCAAAGTCCAGGACTGAACTACCATTTTTTAAACTCTTGAATGTGGTCAAATTTAAGGGTTTGCTTGTTGTATGTTGGTTAAAAGCTTGACTTGTTTACATGAATATTGCAAAACTATTTTGTCACTGTGGCTGGAGGAGCCAAAGTTCCTGAACACTGAACATCCATTGTTGATGAGCAAACCAGTTCTGTGTAATTTATTCATCCATATGATGAATAAATGATGTCATGGATTTTAAAAGGATCCGTTTTTGGAGCTTAATTTCAATAAGTGGTCTTTGTGGATTTAGAAGGGAGTTTTCCTGAAACTTAAACTGTTTCACAATTTTCATAAATATACGACATCCTTTAAAAAGGATGGTGTTGATGTTCTATTTTTAAGACTTTAATGGTCTCTGCTATTGGCTAACTGTTGGTACAGGGATAGTTCATTGTTTTAGAAGTGCAGTATTGATCAATTCTGAGTAGGCGTTAATATAAAAATCAGTTCCTGTGTTCTATGGAAATTAAACCCATGACCTTGGTGTTTTCAGCACTCGATTCAGTATGAGTTCAGCTACAGAAACTTGCTGCATACTTGCAAAAAAATACTAATTTGTTTAAAATGAGTTTATGTCTTCAAATTTACGCTATGAATTTGGAAAAGCTTGGTAATTACACTAGCTTTAAGAATTCCTCTGCTTTGCTCCCTTGGATATGACTGTAATATCACCTGATGTGATATTATGTGCTTTCAACAGCTTTGTATAATTAAGAGTTTAGTTTTAAAAGTTTAGTTATTAGAGTGAAGTGTAGTAATAGCTTGCTGGTGGATGAATTGTTTAAGTCAGAAGAAAAGTGTGATTTTTACTTTCATTATCATTATAGTGGCTCTCTGGGCCTGTGACAAGTGCCGTCTGAATGATGGTCTCTCAGAAGCGTGGAAGAGACTCACTAATCTCAGCTGTGTTGTGAGTCTGCAGCTGCGGCACTCACAGGACAGATAGCATTCACACTGATCCTCTTTACTGACTGCAGAAACAGCCGCTAATGATCCTGCTTTGATTTGTTTAAATAAGGTCTAGACGTGGCAGATTTCACCATCAGGTTCAGCCTGGAGGTTTTAAAATCCAGCAGCCTGTGTTATAGTATCATCACACTTAGAATGTATTGTATGGTTTTTAAGTAAGAATGTTCCTAATATATGTTCCAATATAAGTGTATATAGTATAGTATACATATAGTTCTAATATAAGGTAATAGTTCATTTATTTTGTTCAATGCATTTATACATTTGCTTCTTATCTCACTCATGCCTTTACCTAAATTCTAACACATATACAAAACTCTCTCTGTATTGCTGTAGTTTAAGTATACTTAAGGTTACAGATTAAAGTTCCAAAAAGTTCCAGACAAAAGTGTTTTAATTTAATTCAATTAAAATGCAAGAATATGCACATTTAAATGGTTGCGTACCTCACTCCTGCCTCTACCTTAATTTTTACATTAACTCCAAATCTCTTTAATTAAATGTTTTCAAACCATTAAAGCAAATTTAATAACACACCAAAAACTAACACCTCCTACTTATTTAAAAAGTAAATATTAACAAATGAAAGATGTGAATTAAGTTTTCTATTGTATGTTACCAGAATACTTTCTTGAAAGTTTGAATTAGACATGCTGCTTTGCTACTGAACCTTTAAGACTACTGTATGTACTGTAAGTGACCTCTGTTATAATTGGCTGACATTTATGTAGCAGCATAGTTCACACTGTTATTCATCATGGCCAGCAAGAAGCTGAATGCTGAATAGACGTTTATCTGCAAATGTTGGTGGTCATGTGCTAATAAGCTTGTGGTTGTGACTTCATGACCATGATGATTTCTGCAATACCTTTTTCTTTAAAGCTTGTTTTTGATGATATGACCCTTTGAATAGATAAACCATCAGTTGCTATGAACAAATGGTTTATACTAAGCAGACCTGTTTTGCAATTGTGGAACCCAGCAGTAATGCAGTGGAGAACTGAAGCCTAAGAGGGTTTGTATTCCGCCTGCAACCAGTTCTCCGTTCTGTCTCTCTCCACAACTTTCTCTGTTTCATTGCATTCTGTGTCTTTCTATATAAACTTCCTAACTGTGATTTGAGTGTGCAGTGCAGATAATCTATTTCCTTTGGGATTTGGGATCCTCTCAAATCCCGCTCAGCTGCGTTCCATACACGATTTCGCTGTGCACAGTATGTGCATGCATTAGTTCTGAGCCAATAGCAACTCAAAAGGAAGTGCTTAAAAGGAGAGAGTTGTCAATTTTGTCTGATCCAATGAGAGACAAGATGAGCTGTATTTAATATAAAACCAATACACTGTATAATATGCTCTCTCGCTCTCTCTCTCTATTAGATATATCTGTCCCTGAAAAAAATCATATAACTTATGACATTACAGCATGAGTATTAACAATGACAGATCTTAGGTACTGTAGCCTCTGGATACTCACTGTCTTTATGGCTTATAGTTCTGCTATTTGCTTTGCTTCATGTTTTCTGTCTTTTAAAGTGAATAATTCACTGCTATCAGGCGCAGGTAGATTTACTGATGTTCATTGATTATTTTGTTATATACTTTTAATCTAACCTAAATATCAGATTCATGTTAAATTTATGCAATTGTCAGATGCTTTTATTTAAAGCCACTTGTGCACTTAGAAAATACATTATAATACATACATGCATACCTTGGGAAATAAACCCATAACGTGCGTTGCAAGCACCAAACCCTATCAGTTGTACAATATGGTTGTGATTTCATCAGCTGTTTGTATACAATGGGTTTTTGATATACTGAGTACTGGCTGCAAGGCAATGCCTTTGCAATAAACATTATGTCAGGCTGACTAACAGTAAATTATTTAAAGCATAATGAAATAAGCATTCAGCCCTGGTAACTATAAGAACCACAAAGCTGAGCTAATGATCTTATTAAGCCTGAACTTAGTGTTACCTCTGTGAGCATTATACGATCTACAGTAGCATTTGCATCCAGTATATAATCATATAAGTGGATTCATGAAGCTCATCCTTTATTTTAAATGTCTGAGAGTTTTGGTTTCTAAGATTCACAGATGGAAAGTGAAATTACGTGTATCATTTTGCATGTTTCCCGAACTACAGACATTATCAAATTAGTCAAATGCATGTTTTTAAAGTCCACTTCTAGATGACACCTCACAGTGATTGGATTGCTAGGTGTTGTTTTACAAATGATGAAAACTGATTGTTTTTTTCTGTTGTAAGTGTTTATGCGATAATGTGATTTACAAACCATTTTAACCACTGCACTGCATGTACCAGTAATTAAATCCTAATTTATGAAGTGTTTGTTTTCAGAGGCATTTTTGATGGGCAGGGCACCAGTGACTAGGAATACCCTGCAACATTATTCACAGGGTAAATAAAGACATGAAAATGAGTAATTGTCAGTGTGCTGTTTGTTAAGCAGACTGCGTCTCTGCGTGAAGATCAGTTCACATACTTTATCCTGCATATATGCATTTTATACCAACAGATTTCAAGTGTAGCCTGTAAGTTTTGAAGGCAAATGTAAATGATGTTGCAATTGCCACCAGTCTCCCCTGTAAATTCTTTGTGATGACAGGTATATAAAAATATCTGAGATGTTCAGGTGCTGAATTGTGGACAAAACTGTAAAACCTGAAGACAGATGCACAGTGTCAGCAGAGAAGATGTTGGCTGTATTTCTACAGCAAGCCGTTACTCTATCCACAGTTGTTCTTGAGCTCAGGTGGTGGAATAACTGCTTTTATTTTGGGCCATTGCTTCTTTTATTTAACATATATAGAAAAGACTGACAGGTAATTATTAGAGAGAAATAGAAGGAATAATGAGAAAATGTATAACCTGTGGGACATCTTCAATGCCTGAACAGAGTTATCTGTGAGCAATCACTTTAATTTCAATTGCTCAGCTGTTAAAATAAAACTCACCCAAGAATGTGTTATCATTTATCATGAAAACCAAGAACTTTTGAGCCAATCACCTGAGAGCTAAATGTCATGTGACTAGTCACTCTTGAGTCACAGCAAAATTTAATTATCACAATTAATTATGATGCTCATTGGTTGTTGGCACCTCAAGAGCACACACAGCCTCCAACACTTCACTGGTGACTTTCATGAGCTTTGACTTCAAAGGCAACAGATACAGAAAAAAATGTTTCATGTTTTTAAAATTTCGGGGACAGGAAAAACTTTTATTATAATGAATTGTTTACAGTTCACATGTTACTTGAATAAATTCTCACCAGTAAAGAAAGCTGATTTTTGGAAACAGATGGTATAGCAGCAGGGGCTAACTGCTCATGCTAACAAGCCAAACCGCGACCCCATGGCATGATTGCCACAGCGCAACAGAGCAGGTGCATGTGTGTTAACTGCTGCACCATGGTCCTGACATGCAATAATTATACTAATACTCACTAAATTGGGGCAGTTGTCTACTGGTTAGTGAGTTGGGCTTGTATTTAATAGGTTGCTGGTTCGATTCCAGTGCCAGCAGGTAGCAACTGATGTTTCCTTGAGCAAGGCACCTAACTTCTGATTGCTCCCCGGGTGCAGCAGTGTTAGCTGCCCACTGCTGTGTGTGTGTGTGTTCCCGACATGCAATGGGTGTTCATTTCTCATCAGAATGCAGAGATCACTTTTCAGGTATGGGTTACCATATCTGACAAAAACATGTCTTAAAAACAATTGCAATCCAGCATTACCTAATACACAAAATCAAGCACAGAGTTCAGAGACAAGAATTTGAAGGCAGTATTTTTTTCTCCAGGTCAAGGCAGCTTATGATGCAGGTTTTTTTTTACCTCAACACATAAAATTAAAGTCTTAATAATGTTTTATTTTTGAATATTATTTTTATTTTTACAGACAGGCGTCAGTCACACCCATTCAGTAATTTTGTGCTCAGAATGCTTTGCGAAACGAAGCGCAGCCACCTCGGTCAGTAAAGGAGGAAAAAGAGAAGCTCTCTGATCAATACTTAATTCGTGTCTGCACTCACACACTTGTCTTGTGGCAGCACTCAACTGAGGCCGAGCACCTGCGCAGAGATCAGAGGAATTCAATCAGTCTTGCTCAGGCCTGCAGGACATGCAGTAATCATCAGAGGACCCTCAGAATCAGATGCCCTCTGCCTTCTGTCACCCTGAATCCACCCTCCACATTTAAAGCATCGTGACCTCCACATAAAATCTATAGTCTCCATTCTCTGTTAAATGACATTTACAGCTGTGATCATTTATAAAGCTGACGCTTGCATTTAACTCTATTTCCAAATGATGAATACAAGTCATTCTGTCTAGCTACTGTTTTTATTTAAAAGCTATAGGCAATCCTACAACAAGTATCACAATAAAACAGTAGAATGTAAACAAATGTCTCACCAGAAAAGAATAATGTAGATCTATTTAACTGAATAATTGACATAAACTGTCCTAACAAAACAAAACAATTCATTTCTGTGAATTCAATCTGTCACGAAAAACCAAATAATTCCAAAGCCTCCATTAATCACTAAACAGGAACAAACAGATTTCTTTGTGACTTTGTACTAGAGAAAGAAAGAGAATTGATGATTATTGCTCTAACCACTTGGCAGTGGACTTCACACGTGAGAAACAGTGATGTAACATTTTGTCACGCTACCCCAGTCATCCTAGGAATAGTTTTTTTTCCCTATCAAAACAGCTGCACCAAACTCCTCCTGAGGCTCTCCATCACACATCTGCATGACCAGACCACCTTTACACAATGATCTCTGAACACCATCTCCAGGTTCCTGTGTGGGATGGTGTTTCTGGGCACTCTGCTGAATTGCTGAGCTGGCTGGTAAGCAGCGAAGCTTCCGTGTGCTTTCTGTAGCACATAAGTAATTAAAGATGACATCGTACCATCTAATTGAATAGTTAAGCTTGAGTTTTTCAGCTATTTTATGCTTACACTTCACTGAAGAATCTTGTGTTCCACGGAACACGTTCCAAAAATGTATTTTCATGACATACTTAATTAGCTGGAGATTCAGAAATATTTGATCCAAGCGTATTTGCTGATTAAACTTTCTTCCCCCTTTAGGGGACTGTGTTCTTGTTCACAATGATGAATAGAGAAGGATGGAGTCTAAATTGGCAGTGAGAAACTCATTTACATTTACATCCACATTTAGGTTCCTGGCAGATGTTCTCAGACTAAAGCTACTTAGAGGGAAGTGGAGATATTTTGTTGGGAACAAGGGGAACCGGGCAGCTTAGGATGCAGGTCAGGTAGGAAGACAAAACCAGGCTCAGATTGTCCATAACAGTATGGTGTCACCACAGCTGTTTTGACAAGTTCAGCGCTGAGAAAATACAGCAGAGAATGTAATCCAGCGATCCGGAACTGACAGATAAGAAAACCTCACCTCGTCATTGATGGTGCATTTCCTGTTTGACGGTAAATGCTAATGCAGAAAGGGATGAAGGACATTAATCATGCAAATGAACTGCAACGTGTTGAGGTGTCATTTTTATAATGGCCTGAGAAGATATTTTTCAGAAGGTAATGGTGAGGACGTTTCTTCATCAGCCATCATCATCACGTCAACCATGTAACCTGCTTCTCCTCATAGTCTTTCTTTGAAAGTGCTAAACGGACTGGAGATCATTGTTTAGTGTTCTGTGGAAGGTTGTTTTGTAGCTATTCTGAGCTTCCTTGAAGAAAAATATCCCTTATACATCATTCCGGTGATAATCAGTATACAGAAACATTTTGTCCCCAGGGCCGCTTTTACCATGTTATGAATATTAACAGAGTTTTATGGAAGTTTAGGGACTGTTGAAATTTATGCTTCGCCTGCACAGGGAAAAGAGAAAAAATGTTCCTCTTATGCAGAGCCTGCATTATCCGTAATGCTTCATAAATGTTGATTACTGCGCATATGGTGCCAGCGTGACACATTGTGATGGCAACCTGGAGTGTTAAAATATTCCCTTTCTCTGTCCTTTCCAATAGTAATCTCACTTTACAAAGACTTTACAAAACTTTATTTTTTGGTTATGTTAAGCCAAAAAAGGTCCAAATGTCTAAGATGACCAATGCTTTTATCATTATTTATCATTATTATTATATCTGATATTTTAATCATTATACAAAATTTGCTGTAATAATTATAACAATTTAAGGACATTTCTTGCCATTGCCTTAATTTACTGCATGAACGTAACAAGATTGTAAATAATTCCATGATCCATATTATCAATACAATGTTCAAAAGAGCATCTTGGAAATCTGAACTGTTGTACAAACCTTACAAATGCTTGATTCCTGAACTAGAAATAGTGCAATTTTCCTTATTCATGTCTTGCCTTTTGTTTCTTTGTGTTATGTTTAAAAAAATCATAACTTTTTATTTAATTATTATCAATGTGATCTTTTACTGAGATCCCCTGTCAGCACTGCTGTTTTAATCTCCTGCATGATGTGTTGATAGATACTCTTCACAGACAGCACCTCTTATTAGATGGTCAGAAGGTACCTGTGGTGTCACACTCAAATATTTTGAGTATTGCTTTGACAACCAATTAAACGGAAACTACCATGTTGATGAATGAAAAGCCTTTCAGCATCACTTCTTACAATTGCTGGCAAGTAAATGGAGCCTTTGTGGTGACCTTGGCAGTGTACAGTGTCTTATGTCATGCCCTGAAAATGGAAATGTGAGTTTAGTTGGTAGCACAAAAAAGCTGGCTAGTATTTTTGAAAAGACACAGAGAAGAGCATTAAAT
>JBAJNP010003072.1:0-42444 GCA_036877545.1 Yasuhikotakia modesta | reverse complement strand
AGGCTATTTCTGTCCCTTTGTCTGCTCCTCAAATTAAGTGATGGAGAACTAGAGCTGGGGCTTAATTTTCACTATGGCTGAGTGAAATTCCTCATCCCATCATTCTTTATGGAACCCATTATATCATCATAACGTGACATCCATCGCATTTTTACTCAGACATTCCTAGTTGTTATTAAAAAATGTTACACTATGAATTGGATATAGATTAAAATAAGTTTATCTTTTGCTCTGATTATATGTGCCCATAGAGATGATAATTTAGAATGTTTTTGCTTTTGATCAAATTCAGTTGTAAAAGTTTCATATTACTCTAACAGACATTCTGGTATTTCAGTATTGTAGAATAAGCATCACGGTTTGTTTTTGTGCTGTTTTGCTTGTATTGTGGGCTCTCTCTGTTTGTGAGTGAGAACAATTGTATTGTGATCACCGGCTGCATGACACCTGCCCATCTGAAGGTTATAGGGTTGCATAGCACTGATTTTGCAGTACTTAAATCTGCCGTGTTTTCTTAAGTTAATGCAGACCTGAAGTATGGAACTAATATTACAGCATCACGATTTTATGGTTGTATTTGGCTGTACAGAAGAATAAAGAAAGATACATGGGGTCCAAAAGTGTGACCTACTAGTAAAAAAAAAGCTTATTTAGTGTGTGTGTGTGTGTTTGTGTGTCAAGTGGAACAAGTGGAAAGTGGAATTGAATTTCGTCCAAAAGCACGCAATTCTCATCTATTGCCATTTAAATATTCAGTTTTTAAGCAAAAAGACAACAGGGCAGAGAAATGTTCCAATTAAAGACAGCGGGACTGTAAAGAGGCAGGCAGTGGCAGTAACTGTGGGCTGGCCCTGTGAGAAGTGCTTTGATATTGTGCTGATGATGAGAGAGTGTGTGCAGAATGAGAGAGCGAGAGAGAAGGAAACTGAACGACAGTGAAGAGCTCTGTGTAAACAGACTGTCAGAAAAGAAAGTGCAGGGACAATTTCACCAGCTACAGCAGAGCGAGAGTGTAGCATAGAGCACACTGAATGATAACCGTGAGTGAGTGAGAGAGAGAGAGAGAGGTTTAATTAATTCATGCAGAAGGGGAGGGATGTTTCTATCGCTGAGTGTGCTGGATACAGCTCTGCTTGAACGCCGCTGCCTATAGCATTTTGTTTGTGAGCCCGTAACAGCACTTAGAGCAGCCAGGATTTGAACAGCCCCATTATTCTCTGAACACGCTGAGGTAGGGTATGATATCTGTCTTCTCTCTCACACACAGGCTGTTGTGATTTCTCTGTACATTTGCTCATAGGGTATCGACAAGTGCCGTTTGCTGATCCAGTGACCCTTGTTTTCTGTTTCCTGTCTCATCTTTTTGGTTGTGTCTGACTTAACATAATACCCAGAGCATGCTAGTCAGCTCTGTCGCTATGACAGGCACTAAAACTAAAACATGCACACTGGTTGTGAGTTTTAACCTCTGAACTTGAACTGATTGAGGCACTTTGTCTTTTAATTTTTGTCTCACTGGCACAAGATCTTCGTAACACAATCCAAGCTTGGTAACCTAGCGCAGGTGATTGTTTGTTCAGCCTTCTAACAGAAAATGATTAAGGTTTTTCTCTGCATCACAGAGTTGGTCTGCTGCAAGGTTGTTGTGATTGGGATGAACATTGTCATAGTTAGTCTGCAGGGTCGGGGGGGGTGGGCAAGTGGTCTGTAAAATTTTACACTGAGCTGATGAATCAGTGCTGTGAGATGATTAATAGATGGCTTGTTGATGAGGAGGGAAACACAGGTCAACCATTTTAATAAGTTTTCACAGCCTCTTCCATGTTTCCATGAGTCAGTCTGTTCATTTACATTTAAATTCACACGTTGTCAGACACTGTTATCCAAAAAAACCCACGGCACAGTGAGAATGTACATCTTAGCTGTTTGTGTTTTTCCTGTTAACTGAATTCAAGATCTTAGTGTCGCTAGTGCATTGCTCTACCAGCTGAGCTACAGAAGGTGTTTAGCTGCAAATGTTGATCCACAATCTGGTTGTAAGGCAATGGAATCAATATGATGTGTACGATTATTTGTTCCCTTCAGGAACCTCTGCTATAATGATCAGAGATAGAGTATGTAAACCTCCAATCGACCCACTTAATTATGCCCTGTAATTGCTAAAAAACACAGGGCTTCATGTCCCAACAAGATCTCAGAAGCAGGAACGGCACAGCCAGTGTGTGAGTGTGTGTGTGTGAGTGTGTGTGTGTGTGTGTAAGACAGGAAAACTGCAGAAAACTACAGATTGCCCATGAAACTATACCTGAGGTTAAAACAGCAGTACGAGGTTGAGTACCCTAATGGAGTCCATTATAAAAATACCCCGAGTAAACACTCAGAGATCACTGGTATTCTTTGGATTGTCTTTACTCCTCTTGTTTAGATGAATATGTTATTGTCTGTTAGAGAAGCACCGTAATTTATCCTGGTGTTCTTATATTAAATCAGAAACATTCAGCTAGAAATAAACAAAAGAAATGAAGATTTGTTAAAAATACAAAGTCCCACACTAAACATGTTCAATATGAATAGCCTTTGTGTATCATTCCAATCACCCCAATTATATAATAATAAGTTGTTCATGTACAATAATATTTTTTTTTTCTGAATCGTGTGATTATTGGATAATATACACTACTTTAGATAACTTAAGCATCATTTAACTCTTTCTAAGGTTTATTGTTCAGACAGTCTGTGGTCACACAGCAGTACCCTGTTAAACATGTTCAGCAGGCATTCAGATTGGGGGCCAGTGGGTTTTCTTTAGCTGGGAATCATAGCTGGTCTTGTCTGGTTTTTCTATGTCATTGTATTGCAATTTTGAACCAAACCCTTCTGTTGCCATGACATCCAACCCTCTGTAAATACTCCCAGGATTTTTTGAGCATGTAGGCCCCAGGAGGAGAGAAAGAGAGAGAGAGGGGTTGAGGTGGTGGGGGAAGGAAAAAAATTGCTCATGTTTTTTAGCTCAGAGTCACTTAAGGAATGGTGAAAGGCTAAATTTATGTTATTCTACATTCTCTGTCTTCCACTTGCATGTACAAGCAGTTATATTATTATATTGTTTTTGTCAGCCTGTTTAGATATACCAGATTCATAATTAGATGTTGTGTGATAACTTTTTGTTCGTATGTGTATTTATCTAAATTGTATAAAAAAGACTAATATATATTTTGTAAAGAAATGCTTCTTTTTATAAAAGCAAAAAAGTTTTTTAAAAAAATAACAGTTTACCACAGATGTTACCAATTCATGCAAAAGAATATGTGATTCACTTATTTGTGTTATAAGAGTGATTGGTTTAAATATGTCAGTTTAGCATTGCTTATTTCCAGTAATGCATGTCAATCTCTTTCCTTTCACCAGCTATTACAATGTTTTGGACCATAAGGGATATTATGCAAAATCTCAGTTTTCCAATCACATCCTGTAATGTACAAGAGGCAATACAGCTGTAAGTAATTACATTTGCCATCATCATAAAGGTTATTTTGTGGTAGACTGCTGTTAGACAGTCATTGTGTGGTGTTTGACATCAGCTCTAAAAAGCCTGTTGTGTAAGTAAATTAAATAGGCGTAGCAGCAGTATTCAGTTTAGAAATGCTCAATGCTACGGTCTGTTTTTTAAGGCTATGCTGCACTGAGTATGTTTTCATGAAATCAATGAGGAAAAACTCATTTTACTCAAACAGCATCTTAATCAGACACACAAACACACACACACACACACACACACACACACACACACACACACACACACAGAAAGATCCATTCTTAAATGCCCTCAATCCACCCTATCAATCAACAAGCTTTTCTGCTTATGTTGTGTGTTCTACCATATGAGCTATTTAGCTGTTTTCCTTGTGCCTGTTTGCTCCAGCTCATCTTCTCTCTGTGCTGTGTTCTTTGTAAAGCACTACTGACAGCAAATAAAGATTTTGTCAACAATAGCAATTTAGCATTACGTAAAAAAAGTAAAGTTAACATATTCTGAAAACAAATCTGTATCTCATTTGCCTATTATATATGCGCGTGTATATATTCTAGTAATAAATATATTGTTTTCACTGAAAAACAGGACAAAAGTACTGAGTAAGAAGCACATGACTGACAGCTTGATACAGCATAAGCGCCCAGTTCCTGCTAGTGAAATTATCAGGGTTTATCAGGTCTTCTCCAGTCTACAGTTTGATAATGTGACATGTTTAGCTGCCACCCCCATCCACTGCTTCAGATCTTCAGATGTTTCTGTCAGCTGCATACTAGACCACAGGGACAAAAATATAACACCATGCCTTATCATGCCTCAAACTGTGACACATACACGTATGGTTTATTGAAGCTGTTTGATGAGGCGGCAGTGGGTGCGTATGGCAACGTTGCCCTTTCGCCTGACTGGATGACGGCCCCCGCGGCCCAGCCGTACCACAGGATGTTTAATTCCTTACAGTCTGTTTATGGAAGCTGGATTTTTGGTGGTTCAGTGCCCCTCACTAACCTCTTATTCCTGGCTGCTCAGCCTGCCACTTTCCACACAGTCTTTATTTATCACGGCCGATCGCTTGATCTCCTGTGTATAAACTCTGTGTGAGCCTGTCTGCTGTCACTGCTGGAGGAGTATGATGTCACTGCCACAGCCGGACAGCTATGCACCTCTTTCTCTATCGTCAAGTCTCTCTCTTTCTTTCTCTCTCTCTCTCTCTGTATTCCTGTGGAATTACTGTCCTAATTTGGCTGTATTGTTCTCCACACTGTGGCTCAAGCGACTGGTGCAGTGGTCAGATTCAGTGGTCGTACTCAGATATACAGATTAAAATTGTGTAGAATAAATTCTGAAACAATTAGTAGCATGGAAAAAGTACTTTTCTTTAGTATTACATTTTGAATAAAACTGGCACAGAAAGATTAGTGAGATTTGTGAAAATTGTTTGTTATTAATTTAAAAGCCGCAGTGTGAAAATAGCTAGCTAAAAAAGTGATGGATTCCAGCACAATGTTTCATTCGTTTCCACAACATTAATTTAACAAAAGATAAAAATACACCATTGTACATACAGTTTCAGACAAAATAGGGTTTCAGTGTTCCAAAATGTTCTTGTGCAGATGAATATCGGATAGGGACATTTCTAAATGTTGCTGTGAAAAGACTACTGTGAAAAGCATGATATAGTTTAATTGTGAAGTGTAAAATGAGTGTGAAAATCTGACTTGTAAATCTGGATAATTTTGTGTAATATGCCTTTTAACTGTTTTGACTATTACTACTTCAAGATTATGACATGTCTTTATAAGGAATATAATTATTATTGGCAATTACCAATAGTAATGATGTCCTGTAGTACTATACTGAAGAGTCTAAATGTAAATAAAAAGGTTATAGGAAACGATTAGCCAGACGTGTGTCTAGCAGTGGGAGAAACAAGAAAATGACAGCCTAAAAGATGCTATTGCTCACACTGCAGTCTTTTTCAAAGCTCAACTGTAGATCATTGAGGTTACTGAGGATCAGATACAGCCGCCTGTTTTTTCTTTACACTGCTTTCAGATCAGTGAAACGCGATTCCACTGTGAGTAGTGCACGAGGCCATTGCTTGCATCTCAACATCACATTGAAACCGTCATGTAGCGCCCACATTACAAAAGCACAGACAATCATTCACACATTGCCTAGTCTTAAAAAAGTGATGCAAACCCTTGTACATGTGGTGTGCTAGATTCACTCAAGCTATCAGTGTTCTTACATTGATTTTAATTACGGATTCAGGCAATGGTGAGTGAGGAGATAAATGTTAAAGGATAGTCACATCAATTCTACATGAAAAGGAGGGAAGAGTGAGAGGATGGGAGAGGGAGATAAAGAGACAGATGTAATATAAATGGCTACAGAGGAACAGAATGTTATAAATACTACATGGCTGGGGCATAATGGAGTGTCAATTGGAGAAAGAGAGGTAAATGAAATGAGGTACCTGCGTTTTCCCTGCTAGACAGAGAAAGAAAATAATGAGGCTCCTACTGTATAATGGGCCTGAGAGCCGATATAACCCTTAGTAAGATCAGTTTTCACTGAACAAACCTGTTTCTGGACAACATGTTATATGCCCCATGCAGATCCTGTTTCTGCTACAGTCTGTTCTAAAGGAAATGACCTGAGAACTCTGGCTTGTAAGTGAAGTGTGAAAAACAGTTTAACATTGGTTTTGAAAGGTGCTGGGATGTCTGAGGTAAAAAGTTAAATTTATAAGTGGCCTGCTCTTTATACATTGAAAGCTTAGTGAACAAAGTCATTTATGATCCTATTGAATGAAATCCAAAGCACTGGGTTACTTTAGCACTGGAAGATTTACCTTATAAAATATTTACTGTGTATTTACAGTGATTTTTGTGTCAATGTACAATGAAATATTATCACAATAGGTGTAATATCATGATGTATAAAACTGATTATTTTAATTATTTTAACCAACTAGTTCTGCAATCTTTACATATATATAAATTCTTCACATCTATGAAGAATGTTTAATGCAAAGATAAACCAACATGTCCTTCAAGATTTACTGTTAAGCTCTGACTGCATCCGAAGTCACTCACCTTTTAAATCAAACTTAAAAAAAAACGTTTTACAAGACCAGTGTCTCCATTTTTTGCATTAGATGGGATTTTAAGAAAAGGGGAAGTGATAAAAATCTACATTGTTGCTCATATCTTCAGCCCAACTATTGTCAGAGCCGCATTAGGCTTTGAATCACAATAAAACTGCCACTGATAACATCTTCCATTAAGATAGCTTGTAGGCATAAAGAAAAGGTTCAGATTATGTTTGTCTTTCAGAAATGTGCTACATATTTAATGCTGTGGCTGCAATACACCTATTTTTATGTTTATATATGAACAGTTTTATGAGTACTGCTTGTGTTGTTTTTCCTTTGTGGGTGAATACACACATACCCTACTGCACACAAAGACCCATAACTGCCTTCAGTTCATCTCCTTGCTGCAAATTTATGACGTCAGGTTGCCAGGCAACTGTCTGAGCAAACAGAATCCCTCTCTGCACAGAGGGGAGGCCCCATCCTGTTGACCAGCACGTGGCTTCAGCCCATTAACACACACACTTTTATACAATAGAACCATTAACATTGTCTCTTGATCCTTCCTCTGTACAATGTCCACATGGCCTTAACTGGCCTATTAGCGTATTCTGTCCTTGACACTAATAATGGCTGTTCAGCTTACATTGTTAAGGGAAAAATTACTGTGAGTGATGAGGGAAACCTACAAATGCAGGAACAGTGTTTTTAGCAGTAAGGTTGGAAGAGATGCGAGTAGGTTTATGTGAGAGATAGAAGCAATTTGTATGGTGGGAGGATAAGAAGATTTTCCATCGTCCGGTAATTACCACAAACAGTCAAACTTTTTTCCTCAACAAATTATAGGTATGTCTTCATATCCTAGTCTTCTCTCATTTCTTTTGGTTTTCACCTTGATTTAACCTCCTGTTCTTAGTTTGTCACTTGTCACAGCACATCATGTTTTGTAAGCAGAGTGCTAGCAGATTTGACTTAATGTATGGTCCTGGAAGCAGGAAATTATAGCACCTTGACAAAAACTAATTTTTCAACCTGTCGGTCTGTGGCACCACAGTAAGCGTGATGTCATCCTCGTAACAAGGACCCATGGAGCTCGTCCTGTCTATACAAAAAGCAGCAAAGAAACATTATGAAAACCTGTTCACAAAAAATGGCATTTTAAGCTGTGAAATGAACATCTGAAAAATGATTCAGTGCTCATAAAAACAAGTTTTTTAAAAGAAAAAGCAGAAGTCTGAGTTTCTCAGAGCACAAGGTTTAAATTCACTGTGGACTCTAGAGCTTGAAATATAAATGTGGGTGTTTTGATCATAACAAAATCACTTTTTTTAAATTGTGAATTAAAGTGTGAAACAGAAGTTATTTAAAAAGCAGACAGAAGTTTAAGCCCTCTCACTACAACCAAAGGGCCTTAGTAGAACATTTTATGTTGGTTACGATTTTCAATTGGCTACCGGGTCAGATCTTGATATAAGTGGAAAGGAAGTTTCATTTTGGGAAATCCAAAATATTAGAGTTTTATCAGAAATATTAGAGATTTATCAGAATTATTATACCACTGTGTAACTATTCCTCATGACAAAAGGAAATTAACTACAACACTTAACAATAAAAAACAATTTTAAATAAAATACATAATTTTATAGCTACAATAAATTAATTATTAAGGGAAAATCAATTACGTCTCATATGGTTTGTCTTAATAATGAATACAACATACAAACAAGTTTATGCTCACAATACGTTATGTCAACATTTTAAAGTCACCACTGAAATACTGTTTCATTATATGTGATTGTGAAATAATATGATTTATCATTATTGAATCAATCATTTAATTAAACAAGGATAATCATAGGTAATCAAATTCACTTCATACCAGTCTTTCAGTAGTGATATTATTTCCCCTGCTCTGCTGTACTTTAATTAAGGTTAACATTGTGGATTTATTTAAAAGCTTTTAAAAAACTGATACATTCTAATTAATAAGAAACAGAAAAAAATCCTAAATAATCTGACTTTTAATAATAAAATAAATAATTTGAGATTTTAAATGCAGTATTTTGGCAGTAATTTTAGACATTATGTTTGGCTGTGATGTACTTGTTGCTGGAGTTTTCTGAAGTGTTTGGAGCTTTAATACAACAAAAGAATACAGCTCATATTTGTCATATTTGCTCCAAAGTTGCTTGTTAGCATTTTCTGTAGATTGGAGATTTCGTTCATTTTGCCAGTTTTAATCTGACCAGAGAAAGACCAAAAACACTTTATACTCCTTATGTTCGGACTCCTTCCTTCCTTCATACATCACACTTTTTTTTAAACTCACAGCCTGGCATGCTGTAACTCATGGCAGCCCTATCAACCCCATTGATTTTTGTCTATTTACTCTTGTCTCTTCCTCTTCTCATCACAGCAGTTTTTCTTGCTTCGGCCCCTTGTGAAGATTGTATGTCAGTTTCTTTACCTCCCTTGGTAGCTCTGGCAAACTGCTGCTAATTCTGTCGGCTAAAAGCATGAATGTCCGCACAGGGAGAGAGATATGAGAGAGAGCAACAGGGATAGATAGAAAGAGAGAGAGAGACATTGATTGGTGCAGCGTGCTGAGCACAGAAGCAGGCCAAGCCCATGTGAGTCATTTGCTGAGTGGGTCTTTGAACTCCAAGCTATACGGTGGAGCACAGCTATGCGGTTTTAACCGGATGTACTGGACCAAACAAAGTGCCCTGCTGAATACTCAAATACAACATGCAGACTTTGGTACCGTACACCTTGTCAAAAACAAAATAACGAAAATAAGAAAATGAAGTTTCATAATAAAGGGTTAACTTGTGCAGTCAGCATTGGCATTCTTTCAGTTTACAGCGGTGTATGTTTGGTTAAAGTTTGATTCCCAGATGGAGGCGAGAGAGAGAAAATATAGGGAAGATATTTTGTCCTTTCTACTCTCTGAATGATCATTTTACTATAGACATCTTTAACTTATGTGTATGATGATTTTGTCTGATGATGTTGTGGCTATAAATCAGGACTTGGGTACTGAGTACTGGGCCCAGAAAGAAGCCAATAAAGTTACTTCTGTGGTCCGGTTGGCTTATATAAAGAGAGATGATTAAATTGTACTGTTTTAGTCAAGTTAGACAAATATTGAATTGCAATGTTTAATATTTAGACACTTTGCGATGCAGTAAACTGATGAAATAGGATTTTAGGTTTTTATTTTTCCAAAGCAATATGTATAAAGATAAAATAATAATTAAATCTACTTGAAACAATCAGTATTACTTTATTCAAAAGAACAATGCCTGGAAAATCTCATTGTTGACTGTCAGGTTAATGTAATTGAGTTCTCAGTTGTGTTTAATATTGTCCTTTAATAGAAACAAGCAAGACAGTTATTGACACAGTCCTTTTGTAGGGCTATTCAAATAACACATTTTAGATTATTTGGTTGTGAATTAATTAAATGGGAAAAGTTAGGGTTTTAAATATGTTATAAAATATCTTATATTTATATAAAATATCTTTTATTATCTTTTGCAGACATTAGCATCCCGGTACATCTAAAATCTCCTTTTGCTCCCCATTTAGTCTCTAGGTAGAAGAAACAATTGAGATATGCAGGCACTGTTGTTGATGTCCATTTGTCACACTCCTAGAATACCAGCAGTATAATAATAATGCAGGATGGGGTATATGGTCAATAACCTTGAATCAGATCTGACACTTCACCCATACTGTTTTAATTTTCTCTTTCTCTCTGTTTGTAGATCACGACAGCCAACGGGTCATCAGTTCAACTCGCTGTGAGTGTGCACCTGTCACCTCCGCACTGCACAGCTCCTGAAATCACAACTCCTTCCATTGGCTTGGAACAGCACAGCAAGTACATCACCTCCACTCTGCCCCTGTCCCTCCCCTGTTTTGCCAACTCCACGCCGGGGACGCCTTTTTGCCATCTGCTCATAAAGGAAGGAGCAACTATCATGCCAAATTTTACCATCTCCTTCTCATACCTCACCTGAGGCTAATCATCTTCATTCCTCCTGCTCACCGCAAGTGCCCTGACCGGCGAGATGGGAGACTGGGTGTGTCTCAGCCCGGCTGAGTTCTCCCAGCTGCAGCAGTACAGTGAGTGTGAGTATCCGAATGTAGAACAAGTGGCTGTTTTGTGTGCAGTATGCATCACACAGGTTAGAATGAGGCTGAGACTAGCTTCACACAAACCGGCTGGTTGATTGGAATTGATTTTTGTTGCTGTTGTGTTGTCAAGAATGGGTGGGTGGTTCTGTCAGTCCATTTAGTTAGTTGCATTTTGTTAATTGTACCAGTCGACTTACATGGTTTATGTAACGTTTTGCTCAAAATATTATTTAGGGAGATGTTTTAGAGTGTGACAACATTTTGAGGTTTATCCACTGGACAGGGAAGCTCTGCTGGGAATGTAGGCTATATTGACATAATGTATCGATGTACTGCCAGTGCTCTCTGCATACTTATTAATTAACAATGTTTAATGCAGTTATTGATGCAGACCACTTTATAACCTAAACAGCCGTATGAGTTTTTATATATGGGATAATAAAGTGATGGCCTTGCTTATAAATTTGCACCATTTAAATTTGGGAATTGTGACGTGACAGTTTTGATTCAGTGTATTGAATGCTTATATTGATTTGATGGGAAATAAAGGGAAATTTAATGGATAGGCAGGAACAGATATTAAATTAGTACATATCTGTTTTTACCATGTAAGGTCTTCCAGTATGTCTGACTCATCTGTTGTTATAGCGATGGCTCTACAAGAACAAATTCATGCTCATAGTCAGGAAAAGTTGCTTCAACTGGTCAACAGAGACCTGTGTGTTTGTGAAAGAAGGTGGAAATGACCAATAAGATCATTATTTTAGTCTAAAACCTTGAATTTGGTAGTGCAAGTAATTTTCAACATAATAATTTTATTCATGTAGTTAGCAAGGCCAGTAGGATACCAGATACAATTTTATCCATTGAAGTGTGGAGACCTTTTTGTATTGAATGATAATTATAATTATTATTATTATTATAATTGCTGTTTTAAGCATTCCAGATATAGCAACAGTTTTATATATTTGGATATTCTTGATTGAATTTAAAAAATATTTCTTATTGTATGTTAATCCTAGTGGGTTTTGTGCAATCAAGCATGATCTCTGCTTGATAAAAATTAACATTTGCTTAATAATATAATATATTAATAAATAAATAATGTTTAAATAGGAACCAAGATCAAATCATTTTGATTATATTCCTCTCATCTCTGCACATTTTAGTTCTAGAGAAATGCCCTTCATCAAAATTCAGTGTAGCACATATGTGTGCGTGAGTGTTTTCTCAATTGTAAATGACAATATTTACAAAATGTATGAGATTTTACACATCAAAGAAAGGCCTCTGTTCTTGTGTGATTATCTACAAAGCTTTAGTCCAACCATAATACGTATCCAAAAGAGACCTTTCTGTCATTTTATGAGGTTACCTTAAAATTACCTCAAAATTGCCAGCAAATGTGTTTTCAGATGAAGTATCATTTTATGCTCTGTGAGGTTAATTGGCTTGTGGGATGCTGGTAATAATTCTAAATACTCATAAAGTCAGAATAATTACTTTTCTTCTGTGGGGTGTGACCCCAGGTAACAGACTTGATTAAAATGCCTTGGGAAACACTGAATAATCAATCAGAACTGCTTTCACCCTTCTGCCAACATGCCATTTTTAAGGTATAATGTCTTTAAAAATAGCACATACATTATGTGAAGTCTATTCTTAGAGATGGGAACGATTTCCATTAAGAATTCAGCAGGTGAGAGCTGTAGTTAAGTTTAAGATGAATACTTCGTCTAATAGATAAATTGCCTGGTCTGTCTGGGGGTAGCGCTTTTTCAGCATCGCCATAAGGTAGTTATTGCTAAAACCCAGAATTTCCATATTGATTCAGTGTGGAAAAAGTAAAAATAAAATCTGACTCCGTCATGGAGCACAGCTCTGTCTTCCAGAGATGTGTGTGTTTGTGTATTAGCTGGCCTCTGAGCAATGTGTAGGCTCAGCTAGGTGCTAAAGACTGTCTTGTTTTGATTCAACGTCTTATAATCAGTGGAATATATTTGTCATCCCTCCATAATGAGCTGCTAATTGAAACTCCACTCACAGATCCCCCACTATTAGAACACCCAGACACAGAAGTCTGTTACAGAGGATGAGTTCACTGCCCACAGAAGCCACAAATAGCTGTTGTCAGTCTTTAAATCAATGATGAGTCTCTTAGGTTTAGCATAGATCATACAACAGGGGGTTTGACCCTAAGTGGGTAACCGCAGTCTGTCACAGTCCGAAGACCTGAGATTTTATACACCTCTGTCTCTCATGTATACTATGAATTATGACTTGAAACACAAATAGCTCATAAACCTTTGATTGATAATGAAAGATTGCTGACAGTGTTTCAACAATTAACACCAGATTTTTTTGTTCTGGGCTTAATCTGTTAAGATAAGACTCATTTTGGCAGTAGGTGAAGTTTGGTTTTCAGTCACGAGTTCCTGTAACCCCCCCCCCCCCCCAACTGTTTTTAATTTCAGGGGCGGACACAGAAATAACCCCCACCAGAGCTGTGGGGAGATTAGCATCTGCCCATGAGGAAAGCACCTTTTTTTGCCTCCAAAACAGCAGTCAAAAACATGACTCACATGACTCTATAACAATCAATTCCAGACTTAGAGAAAACAAACGTGAAGCCAGGGGCAGCAGACTCATTTCTCCGGTCCTAATGCTAATAAGCTTTGGTGACATTTTCTGCTCAGCTATTATCCCTGCCTAATTAGCCTATTTTGTCAGATATCAGCATACTTCTAATGTTCCCTGCATTAGACACCAAATGGTGGGCCCTTTTTAAATTTTTTATGGCTAGTGATGCATGTAGTTTAAGTTTCAGCAAATTTCTGATGTGTTTGCAGTAGAAGGATTTATAAGATCAGCTTCACAGCCATCATGAGGCTTTCAGCTTCACAAAATACAACATGATGTTATTTGGTGCAGCATCAATTTGCAATATTAACAAACAGTTTGATCTACTTGTCATGGTGTGGAATTGCAGAAAAGGAAGTAAATTTACTATTAAATAGGCTGGATAAAAAGGATATATTAGAACAAATGGAATGTCTGGGACTAAAATCACATTTAGCAAACATTAACAAAGTTATAGGTTGCCAGTAAAACATTAGTTAGAGACAACCATATGGTGTTTGTTCCTGCAAATCCTGTGCCTAGCTGTTCAGTTTCAATTTATAAGTTACATTTATAAGACAATTTAATTATGTGACACAGCATTCTGAGTATTACTTGCTGACCCGTCTTTTCAGAGAATAAAAAACACATTTCAGAACTATAGGTCATTTGTTTAAGGTGATGTTGTGTGGATTACTTTCAACATCATGTAACTGTATGTGCCAATGTTCATTTTAAGTCAGTGTACATTAACTTCTAATGGCCAGCATTTAATTTAAATCTAGCCTGGAGCAAGATCGGTCAGTTGTTAATTTCCAGATGAAGAAGTTTCTAAAGATTTATCTAATTCAAAGTTTCCAAAGATCCAGCTAATTCCTTTCTTTTTCTCTCTTGCACAGATTCTTCCAAGAAGCTTAAAGACGTGCTGAAGGAGTTTCATGGAAATGGTGTCCTGTCCAAGTACAACCCTGAGCAGGTATATTATCACAGGAGAGGCCATGAGCCCACCTCATTAAATGATCTGTTTAGAAGCAGCAAAGCCTCTGGCTGTGAGTTGACAGAACACCGATACAACCTGACTCAGGCCCTGAGACATTACAGGAAATGCTTAGTCATCCACTTATATAAACAAGGTACCCAGATATCTCCACCTATTAGAGAAGGTCCAGGCTGACATCATAAAGCCCATGCTTCACGTTGCCTTGACAACAAAGGCCAGCAGGCAACTGCATCTATAATTTGCTTTATGGAGTGTCACCATTATATTTCTTGACTCTCCTCCATACTGACATAAATAAGAAACTGCTCGGACTTTGGCGCCACAGGTTGCGACCTAGAGGCTTGGCCGAATCGATACCGAATCAGCACTGGTGGAGTACACGGCTCTGAAGCTGACGCCAGGTTGGCTATGGTGTGACACGGCATGCTTCTCATAGTTTATCAGTTCAGTTATGTCCACCTGTAAATCTTAAAACCTGGATATAGCAGAAAATGATAGTGACATGCCATCAGTGCCCCTGTGCCTCCTGCTTATGATGACAGAGCGCTTCATCTCACTCATGTAAACAGTCGTGATGGACCGTCAAGCTGTAAATATCCTTCACAGCCGTCCTAAACAATTCCTTTGGGTGTCCTGGCATAATAAAGTTTAATTGCAGTGGCTTTGTAACCTTTGTAAAATAAAGAGTGTCTGTAAAAATGGGCGTTGGAGAAAGGTTAAGTAAATGGTTCATTGTTTTATTTGATAGCAGGGCAAGTCTCTGTGTTTTGCACATTAAAAAAAGTCAGACAGGAAGTTCCTCTTACATCTATGGCTGGTTCTAATACCACCCAAACAACTCATTTACTATTAGTGAGACAAAGAGGGTTATTGGTGTTATTTTCTTTCATGCTAGTCTTGGCATTGCCTGACTTTTGATTAAATGGCAAAGGTCTGGTCCACATTGCAGCTTATTCTGGAACAACATGCAGTAATTATCAATGTGAGAGGAGGAAATAACCGGAATGACATGTAAAGCAACCAACAACAGTTCATTTTGATAGAGGTGAGTCTGTTAAGACTGTTTAAATAATGCCACAGTAACTGATAGACTCTGATTACAGTTTCTGGTAAAGTATTAAGGTAAATTATTTCACAGAAAAAATGTGAAAATAAAGCAGATGATTGTAGATAACTAGCTGCTTTTTCTTTTAGACAAAACTTTGCTCATTTTTGCTCATTTTTTGCTCAATCTGATATGATTGAGTCCTTTTCCACTTTTTCACAAGTCAAGATCATGCAAATAAATCAGTGGATTTCAAGCGTCTGTTGTCAGTAAACCTGTATCATAGCAGTTAATGCGTCACAGTTGGACTGATTCAAACAGCATTAAAAAACAGTAAAATGTTTTGAATGAATTCATTCAAGTGACAGAGAATATGAAAGGTCAACGCATACATTTTTATAAGTACTTGAGTTCCCTGGGAACGAACCCACAAACTTTGCACTTCTAACGCAATGCTCTACCAGTTGAGCTACACAGGAACACATCTATAACCCCTTTTCTCCCTCTACCCTCTCCATATATCTCCTGAATGCCACACAGAAGCAAGATGTTCTCAACCAAGTAAGCAGTTGCCTTCTGGGATTGCATGTTCTGTGGTTCAGTGTTTCTACAGCCTGCATGGCCTGACATAACCTGACAGTCCTGTCTAACAGGAAAGTCATGCTGGAGTCATAATGTCTTCTAGGAGTCGAAGGTCGTGTCCAATGTTTTGCAGTGTGAGCCATTTGTGTGTGACATTTACAGTTGCTTTGGGGGTTATATTAACAACTTGTTGTGGTCCTGTTGTGATGTTTTTGAAAAGTCTGGTGACTGTATGTATATGTATTCAGCAAAAATGTGGTATTTAATGTATTGTTGGGCCTTTGTGTTTTGTTTTTTTTTTTGCTTTATATGTGTCATAATGAGGTTTCTTTGTATCACAAGGAAACTCTTGTTTACATCATTCATATCCAGAGTCAAGGCCATCCTCTGTTTTGCTTATAGAAGCAGACGACTACATATAGAGTGCCAGGTTTTGTATTAACAGGTTTCCTCATTTGTCTCCTGCAGCCCATTGACTATGAGGGCTTCCAGCTTTTTATGACTACCTACCTGGAGAATGACATCCCAGAGGAGCTGTGTAAACATCTCTTCACCTCCTTCAAGAGCAAGACAGGAGGAGGCAGCTCTCCCGATGCTTCTCAGTCAGGAGGAGCCATGCTGGGTAAATAGTCCATTTAAATACCTTTATAATATCAGTAACAAATCTGTTAAGATTTCACATTTATATGAGTATAATGTGTTGTCTAAAATAAGGTGTCAGTTTTGTCTGATGTCACTGATGTTTTGGCAGCTGTGAATGATTGAGTGTTGACATGATGCATGTATCTCTCCATTTGAATTAGATTATATCAGACCTGCATGTAACACACATATATCCTGTATGAAAATAATAAAACAATACATAAACTAGCAGATTTCAGACCTTACATTTGTAGTGATGATTTTGTTCCATCCCAGTGACCCAATCAAATCTTTTAATTCAGTTTATTAATAAGATTGATTAGTAAAACACTAAATATTGCTGATATCTTTAGTTAAGGATATATTAATTTGCTCATGTTGTTTGCTGTATGCTATAGTCAGTCTTTGAAGATAGAACAAAAGTCAATTTAAAGAAATCACATGCATTACAGTGGTAACTTAAGTAAACATAAGTAAACATTAAATGTCTGTCAGTGCATTAAAAACTAGAATGATTTATTCATTTCTATGGTCCTTCTCTCACTCCTTAAAACCTGTTAAATAAGTTTCTTCTTTTCTGCCACAAAACAGATTTTCTTTATTCTGTCTGTGACTTTGAGGATTGAATCAATTAAAAGCAGTGGAGGGGGAGTTTTTGATTGAATTGAGGATTTCTGACTCAAGCTAACGGATGCTGGTGGGCTGGTGTCAGCATCACTCTCTTATCATCATTAACTTGAGTTCATTAGAGCTGATAGCTGTTAAATGAGATTCAGCAGTCAAGAGTGCCACCTAGTGCCAGGCCGTCTCCTCCATTACCCGAAAATACATTTACATTGATTTAGTGAATTTGCTGCAGCGTATTAAAAAAAAGACGAAATGATTTAAAGGAGCAGAGTGTAATTTTGGTAGCTCTCTCAGAGTACAACTGGTCCAGATGAACATTCACACAAAACTATTAACTGCATAATGTGCCTGTTGTTTCCTTTCAACTGTGGTTTCACAAAATATGATGTGAAACATTTTATCACAATCTGTCTTCAATACATGGTTGCTGTAGTGCACTACTATGGTGATGTCACAAAAACCTCATTGAATTACATGTTTCCCAGTTATTATCTCAGAAATCTTATTTGATATAAAAATCATGTTTATACTGCTTTCTGTTTATTCGCCTATGGGATGTGAAAGATTGTTTATTGCCTTGTGGAATACCAGAAGTCTGTTCCAGTTGAATTATGCTTATTTTGGTAGATTATTTGCAGTAGATAATAATTGTGCTCCATGCATATGGAAAATAAACACGCTGTATCTGGTATGCATACTGCAAGAAGTGTAGTGTTGAAATAGTGTGGCAGTGTAATTTTTTTTTGACAGTAAATGACTACTGTGGCAATGTAAAAGAACTTAGGATCTTCCCAGCTCTTCTTTGAACTCATCTGTTTTTCTTTGCTCCTGTTTCATTTCATTTTGTATTGACCTACTGTGTCTGCAGAACCCAATTCCATTGATGCAGGCATCTCTATACAGACTGAAGTGGCCTGTGCACCCATAACAGGTACCACAGCAAGTGGTGTGATGTCATTGGCCAGAGACTCCTGCATCACTGTGATTCCCTCCAAATGTGTTACTCCCCTTTGTGTGGTTGTGTTGTCTTGTGTTGAGACAGTCTTGGTTATTTGTTTTGATGTCAGAGCAGTCAGTGATGGTTACACTGGTGTCAGTTAAACTACTGTGTGACTGTGGTGACAATTGTGATCAACTTCCATTATCTTTTTCCTCAGGGCCCTGTGCAATACTTAAACTTTCTTCCTTATCATTCCACCTGTCATGGTTTCCTCATTAACAAACAGTTCCTACAAACTAAATTGTTTAAAAAACCCAAGCCGGACAAACTGAGCAGTTACATTAAGCAATATCAACTTCATTGCCTTTCTTCATGTTCCAATTGGTTTCCTGTGCTGTAGGTATGAATGGCAAGAGCATTTTGAGTGCCATGAGTCGACACACTCCAGAACACTCCGCAGGGATTACACCAGGCTCAGGGGCCACCACAACTCCCTGCTCCTCCCGCTCCTCCTCACAACGCTCAGGCGCAGGGGGCCAGACTCCCAGGGGCAACCACAGGTCACCTGGCACACAGCCCAAACACCCTGCAGGCAGCAGCAGCAGTAATGCATTGGCTCTCTCCAAGACCACCAACTCCCCACGCCTCTCTCCAGGTCAGGTTCATGTAACATGAACAACCTTTTAATTCATGTGAAATTCGTAACTTTATTAACAGAATAGTTTACCTGTCATCGCCTGTTATACCCTTTTGTCATTTTTTCCCAACATATTTGGGGTGTAGGGGTATATATATAATTATTGACGCTTGAATGCTCTACTCTACATTATTGTAATTGCATGGGAAAAAATGACCAGTACATACTTCAAAATTTTTTGAAAAAGGAAAAGTGGGTGGTTGAGTAAATGATGACATTTTTTAAACTTTTGCATGAACTCTTCCTATACTAATAAGCATATAATAATTGACATATTTCCAGAGAGAAATCAAATGGAAAAGTGCACATCTCTCCGGAAGAGTCCTTCTCCACAGAAGGGCTCTTCATTGCCCTCACCACAAGTGGTCTTCCTAAAAGACATTGTGTGTTACCTGTCCCTGCTGGAAAGAGGAACACCAGAGGACAAACTTGAGTGTAAGAAATGAACTCTTTCATTTAGCCCAACCTTTTTCTGTGAAGCTGGAAAATACTTAAGCTGTTTTGGGAAATTTTGGATTAGTTTAAAAAAAGTTTATCAATATGTTTATGGCAATGCATTTTTAAATTAGACTGGTTATTTTGCTTTGTTGAGCATTGTTGAAGCAATGACACTTTTTTAAAACTTTTTCCACAGACTTTAGAAACTCCAAAAGAGTTTCTATAGTCTTTAAAAAATGTTAAAATCTTGTTGAAAGAGGTTTCTTTAGCACCACTGGAGGAGTGTGATGTTAACATAATGTATTTGATTCCCTGGTCACACACATTCTTGATTGTATACCTATATAATTGTTTACCTTAAGTTTACTGTCATTCCCTTTGAAAAAAGTGTGTCTTTGAAAGAAGTATAATTGATTTTGCAAATTATGTCCCACAGCCCAGTCATACCCAATCGCAGCACAAGCCCTAATCTATCTCATTGACACATATTAGTATTCAGCTCGTTTCTGCAGATGTGACATATTTAATTTCTTGATTCACAATGCGTATTTAAATGCAGCATGACAACAGCAGATATGGATCTTTTAAAGGTTTGAACGCTGTGTTAATTTGATTTCATTTAATAGACCTTGAGCCAGGAGGCTGCTGGCTGTCAAGCCAGTTCTAATCACACATTTGATTCAAGTAAAATAGATACAACTCTGATAGATGTTAGTAGAAACTTCACAGCCTTTTCTGGTCTGACTTTTGACCCCTTAGATGTATGTAATGAGATTTATTCAATGGCCTGTGAGAGTAACAGCAGGAACCTTCCAGAATCCCACTCCCTTCTCTCCTCAATGGCTTATCCACGCTCCTGTCCTTAGGTGCTGTGGTGTTTACGCTAACAAGCTTCTTTAGCTTAGCAAAGTTATTTCTGCCTAGAGTAAATCCTCACTAACTGCTTCAGTCGGCCTATTGATACCAGGGAAGCCGGGTCACACTCAAATGGGTCCTTGCTCTCAAAAGGGGCTTGGGTGATAGCTTTAGGACTACAAGTTAGGTCACTTAACAATGGAGCTCTCAAGTAGAGGCTACACTAGAATAGGATGGGACCTCTTATCTGTTTTTTCTTTACTCTAAAGTCATGTTCCGGCTCTACGATACAGATGGAAATGGTCTGTTGGACAGTTCGGTAAGTCCTGATTTTCTGTTCACATAGTATAATAGTGAGATGCTGTTCCTGTAATACATACATTCCATTAGTTGATTTTTCTACATCTCATAGACAAGAAATTGAACAAAGTAAATGCATTACTTTTACAGTACATTAACAGCATGTATGTAGTTAGCATGTATGATGTCTTGTCTTGTGATGTATGTCATTGTGTTGGGTTGCCCTGCCAGGAGTGTCTTGTAATCCATTTTGGATAATGTAATATTGTCATAAGCATTTAACTGATTCTGTTCATTTATCTTTTGACTCACAACACTACTGATGTATTTTGAAATAAACTTATTAAGCTCAAATGTGCATATTAGTCATATTAGGGTGTTTTGAAAATGTGTTCTCTATAGTCCAAAGCCATCTAAAGCAATAATTGTTGTTGATACAGGAACTCGACCGCATAATAAATCAGATGGTCCATGTAGCCGAGTACCTGGAATGGGATTCTACAGAACTACGGCCGGTATGAACTTTGAGCTTTGCATAGACCACCCTGAACTTTGACCACATCCACACCATCTTTATTTAAATATGTTATATAACAGATCCTTAAGGAGATGATGGAGGAGATTGATTATGACAGAGATGGAACAGTCACACTAGAGGAGTGGATCAGGGGAGGAATGACCACCATACCGCTGCTAGTGCTGCTGGGAATGGAGACGGTGAGATACAGTAACTGTGATGCAGCATCTGTGTGTGAAGGTGTGGTGTTGACATTTTACTTTCACTTTCAGAATGTGCAGGAAGATGGCCAGCATGTCTGGAGACTGAAGCATTTTAACAAGCCAGCTTACTGTAACTACTGCCACACTATGTTGTTAGGAGTGAGAAAACAGGGCCTTTGCTGCTCACGTGAGTGTCTGTATGTCGTGTTTCAGTTTCAGTCTGTCTGTCTTTACAAAAACAACCTGTATTAATGCTCTTCTGTTATTTAATTTAGCAAAGTACTGGTAACATCAAGTAAAGCAAAGAATACCACTTCACCTGTCACACTTATACCTTCAGAAATCTGTCTCTCACAGTTCTGTCTTCTGTTTGACAGTATGCAAGTACACAGTCCATGAGCGCTGTGTGTCCAAAGACATTGCTGCTTGCATTAGCACCTATGCCAAGTCTCGCAGGCACACCAATGTGAGTTCATACGGAGCAACAAAAACATAACAAATCACCATCACTCCATTCTCCTTAAATTAAAGGGTTTGCTCTGAAGAATAATTTACATCCCGCTCAGTAGGAATGACACTGTCCAATAAAAAGGATTATTTTAATGCAGCATTGTATTTTTCTGTTAAACAGTAAAACATTCAAGTAGCTCTTTTCCATTCTAATGAAAATGTTTTATATTATCAAGCTTTAAATAAAGACCAAAAAGTTTGAAAAGACATAAAGTAAATAAAAACACATTTTAATTTTTTGTGCTAGTTATTATGATAATTTTATTCACTGACCACAATCCAGCTTAGTTTTTATTCAAGGCAACTTCCCAGACTCTGATCTCTTGATTTAACCTCAAAGAGATGTTCTGTGGACATGTCAGAAGGTTATGAGAACATCCTGTATGTAAACTTCCTGACTCATGCTGTAGAACTACTGTACTGAAGCGCTATGGATGGATGGCACTGTATTGTAAACGCAGTCTATCAACCTGTTTTCTATCTAATAATGATTCTCTGTTTGCTGTTTCTTTAGGCTATGCAGCATGTATGGATAGAGGGAAACTCCCCGACAAAATGTGACAAATGTCACCGCAGTATCAAGTGCTATCAGGGTCTAACTGGCCTTCACTGTGTTTGGTGTCAAATCACTGTAAGTCTACACTGACATCCTGTGGCCAGTTATCTACATTCTGTGTCCATTACCTACTTTTGCTTTGTGTACAAACATAAATCCAACACTGGCTTTTTTCTTTAATTTGTTTAAAAAAAGACACTAGATTTCAATTTTTCTGATGATGTCATGAAGATTAATAGGAATTTTTAAGGGAAGGTTTCACAATTTATTCAAGACACATTTTTAATAATGTTTAATGATTTTTGTCTATGTATCAATTTTTAACTAATAAATATACGTTTATGAATGTTTAAATGCAACAGAAAAAATTAATGAGGGCTCATGTACTCCCAATTTGAGAATTTTTACATGACAAACTTGGAGACGTTTTGTTGCAATACTTATACTAACCAAAAGGTGGCAGTCTACACTAAGTTTGGGCCTTTTTAAAACAGCCTTAGGTAATAAAGATAAGTGGTGACACTTAACACTTATTCAGATACAAGTAATGACACTTAACACTTAACTCAGAGGCTTTCTCTCTGCATAAAGGCATTTATTATCACATTATATACCCCTGCACACACCCTGGTGCCATCTGTCTCAAGTAGCTTGTGCTAAAGTTGCTTTGCATTTACTGACAGTTTCAGCTCTGAGCCAGCAACTTATTTTTATAACTACAAACTACATTCGCTGGTACTGTCGCCTGTACTGCAAACATTCACAGTATTTTAATGTCTTTTCCTGCATCTGATAAAATATATTTTCTAGCTCCATAACAAGTGTGCGTCCAATGTGAAGCCTGAGTGTGACGGCGGGCCGTTGAAAGATCACACCCTTCTGCCCTCGTACATCTGTCCTGTTGTTCTGGTGAGACCAGTCCCTCTAACTGCACTGCCACAACATCGTATTTGTTGTATGTGTACAGTTGCTCTTATCCATATAATGACAGTTCATAGTTACCATAGGTGTCCAAAAGGTACAAAGAGCAGCCTAAAAATTAGAAATTAAAGAGACCTTATTATATTATAGTTCTTGAGATGGCACTATATGGTAAGTCAAACACTTAATATGCACAGCTACACTACTGAATTATTATTAAACATAATTATTATTAAAATATGAAGATGTCTCACTGCAGGTTTGACATTGTGGACACCAAATGCAATTGCTTATTGTTTACCTAGCTTTTCCCAAACAAGGTAAGAATATAGTACTTAAATAAGATATAGTGCTTTTGGAGCATCACTACATTCTTACCTTATTTGGAAAAAGCTGGGTAAACAATAATAGTATTTTCTTCTGGTTTTCTGTTGGTTTGTAACCTGTATTGTCTTTTACAGGACCGTCATTCAGCTGTGAAAAGGGGTGAAGGAGAGTCATCGCCCAATACCAGCCCTGAAGATACCAGTCAGTGTTTCAAGTTTACCGGTGACGGTCAAGCACTGCAGGTGAGCCTCTAACATACACACTGAATCTGCTAATCTGTCCTTGGTGTGTGTTTGTATTATTTTTGCATCTGTGTGTTTAAGATCAACCCCCTGCCGGGAACACACCCCCTCCTCGTAATGGTCAACCCTAAGAGTGGCGGTCAGCAGGGCGAGAGGTAAACACTGAAACAAGTCTTCAAAGCTCAGTCAGTCTTCTTGTGTTCCAACCTCAGTTTAATCTGATGTGTTTGTCTACTCAGTTAAATCTTACTAGATGTGTTTAATAAAGACCCACTCTTTTTTCAACATGTTGGCAGTGTCCTAAATACCATCAAAGCTAGCAGGAGACAGTGATGCTGTTTAAGAAGGAAGAATGTGGGTGTTGTTTCAGCTCTCACCACCCACCCAACGTCCTCCGGGGGACCGATTTTGGATTTAGTGCAGGCATCACCATAGCAACGCAGTTTTAAATACCATTAATTGGCCGATTATCCTCCATTATTAGACATGCTCAAACAGAGACATGGTAACTGCCCTGCCCCAAAAAAGCAAGACCGATGCAAATTCATTCGATGCAAACAAAGGAACAGAGTGGTCACCATTGATTCATACAGTACAAAGTGATTTTTTCCACCATGTTCACCCCGCACACTGTGCTGAAAGCGATTGGTCGGTCTTGACATTTGGCAGTGCTCTTTTGTTCTTTGCATAGAAAACGAATGAAGTCTTCAGTGTTGATAAGTGCTCAAATTATCACCCCCACATAAAAGCATGGCTTGTGACGCACCAACAGCACTGCATATTCTGTCAGTTTCTTTCTTCCTCTCTGTGTCTTTAAAGGGCAGAGCAGCTAACACATTTATAAATGAAGGACACGCAGGATCCTCAATAATCATTTTATAGCTTCAAGGTTACTGAGGAGGAATACAAGAACGTCTTGCTAGCATGTGTGTCTCTGTCTTCCTTGAGTCTGTGTTGTTATGTAAAGAACAATTATCCTAAAAATTCTGCTCCAGTATGTTCCAAACTGTATGGCTTTTTGTCCTGAAGCACAAAAAGTAAATTGTTGATGAAATCCCTTCATACAACAATGAAGTTTTAGTTTGTTTTTCACACAAAGCTTTCACACAAAGTTTGCTAACGATTGTAAGAATGTCACCACATGTGTGTCTTTTTATAAGTTCCTGCTGATGTCTTGTTCTTGTCATGTTCTCTGTCCTCATCAGGGTTCTGCGGAAATTCCGGTACCTTCTCAACCCAAGACAGGTGTACAGTCTGGATCGTGGAGGACCCACGGTTGGGTAAGACAACTAAAAACATTAATGTTTGAGATGAAAAACAATTTTTAAGTCATAACAGGGAATTGCTTAAAAACAGTTTGACATTCTCTCTGTTGTTTTGTTCTGCCGTGGCTTCCTTTCTTTTATCATTTTGCTTCCACAAACCTGCAATACTATGAGCTAACCTGCAATCATCTAGTCCAGGAGACGAACCACTCACAAATTGGTGCTGACTCTGAAAGACCTACAAGACACTTAGTATGACTAAAACAGCCTCTTCCGAAGCCCCCTGCTGAGTAAATATATTCACTCAAGCGCTGAATGAAGGCAAATGTATTTCTAAATGTGTCAGTCACGACAATTCCAAAAATATTATACTGAAGCCCCTTCACATATATATGTAAAACATCTTAAATTTGGCTTAACTGGTAAAACAGGGCATTAGCAGTGCCCAGAGAATGCACATAATATGTAACATACCTAACCCATATACATGATATACATTCATCTATACGTAACATACATACATAACACAAGCTTAGTGTACTGCCACTGCCACTGGTGCCCTTTGACAGACATATGTGCGCGATTGCCCTGACAGAAAGAATATTATCTGTGATTTTCTCATGTGCTCTCACTTTCACTGTGGTATATTCATTTAGAGTTAAAACCCACTCTCATGCATTAGTACATTCTGTTCAGCATCCTGCGGTTGTGCAACAGTCACTCATATTCAGAAAAAAAGAGGCAGACAAACAGAAAGAGAGAACAGAAGCTAAGCAATAGTGGTTATTTTACAGGAAAGCTGGTTGTACCCTGTTCTATCCCATCCACCCCTTCTCTCCTCACACAATGTTCTGTGGTCACGACTAGAGTTGCTCAAGAGTCCATTCACACAGAGAGAAAGCGAAATGGGTTAAACATTGTGTGACACTGCTACTTTTATTCATTGAATACATAGAGCTAGCATGTAACGAATTCATGACCATATAGTTCATGGGTCAGCAGCCTTTTATTTACATTTTCTTGTTATTCACTGTGCCACATGTCCCACCACCTGTGCTGTTCTCTTTGAGTTCTTGTCATGGCGAGTGCTAAAAGTGCTTTTTCTCCCTTCAAGATGTGATTGGAAATGTCAGTGACCTTATGTTCTGTGTGGGACTTGTTGTTGTTAATTATCTTCTATGCAAATCCAAAGCAAATAGTTAGACTGGGAAATGCTAGTTTTATATAATTTGTGTTTATTTATTTGTGTCTTGCTTAAAATCTCTTGTGTTCCATCACTGTATATGATTGGCACTCAGGGGTCTAAGGAGAGATAAAAACAGAGAGATGAAAATAGTGCAGAGTGATTATTTTGCCAAGGACCAGCACTGAAGAGGCCCCTATTTATAGTTTATAAGGAAAAACACAGATTGCACAAGTGTTTGTTTTCTGTTGTGTCTCTGTCGATGGAGAGGGAATTGTTTACACAAACGTTATTAGTACAACAGAAGAGAGCACTGCCATATTAAACAGAACTGGTACATTACAAATTCAGCTTAGGTAAAAAAAACATTTACCAGGCTGTTCCAGTTGCTAAGCTGTTGAGTTTTAGTGGAGTGCCTTGTCAGCACTCTGTTGAGGATGTTGTTGACATAGTTTTAGCAAAATGTTATAAACTGTAAGTGTTTAAACGACTGCTCCATTACATAGTACCATAACAGCAATGAATACAAAACCTGGAAAACTGTTGTTTTAAATCTAATTGACTGCTTTGTTTGTAGCATTTATTTTGCTCCTGTCCTGCATATATAAAACATCTCATGCAGAATCTATGCACAAAGTTATGACTGCTTTGCTGGTATTTTACACTGGGTGTTTTAGCAGATCCCAAATACATATATGCACAGGAGCTTAAAGTCAACCGTGAGGTGAACTGCACACTCCTGGCCAGCAGAGGGGGATTTTTTTTCTTTAATTGCTGACCTGCCTTTTGATGATAACCTAGCATTTGTTTCCTTTAACAAATCTCAACTCTGCTTATTATTTAGGCCATTAAACAGACATTATATTTCTAATAACCTTCAAAGTTTGTTTTAGATTCATTAATGTGTCTCATTATCTCATTACTGTTATGTTACCAGGCTCAACTTTTTCCGAGATGTGCCTGATTTCCGAGTGCTGGCCTGTGGAGGTGATGGAACAGTGGGCTGGATTTTGGACTGTATTGGTGAGTTACACATTTGTGCTTTCCTGAGTTTTTATAATTAACTTGCCATCAAACTACAAGAGCAGATATTAGTTCATAAAGCATTAGATCGAAATCACTTTTATCTGTCAAACTAATTGAAAGCTAATACAGCAAAGAATATAATGTAAACATTAGAAGTTTACTTGTAATTCTGATGTATGTTTAACAGTTGTCTCTGTATTAGCCTGTTTGATTTTGCAGTGTGAGTGTTTTTATGCACTTCATATTTGCTGCTGTTTTGTATCTGCGTAGCAACCTATTCATTTACAAGCCTTTGAAATATTACGATGTCCTTCAGTGATTGGCTCTTATTTAAGTCCCACATATAATCGTGACGTTTGACAGGCCTCTAAAAGACTATACTTGACAAATCATTGTTTCTATGGCGAGCATTGATTCATCTGTGGCCTCTTTCATTTGAGCAAATGCATGATAACAGTAAAGAGATAATGGCCTGCCTTTTCTCCTGACAACCATATTGATGATAATGGATGAGAACTGGAGAGCAACTTGCTTGGTCCGCCCTAGATATAATCCTTAAGTGCTGATTCTGGATCAGTTTGCTCTCCTATTTAACAATGCTTAAACCTGAACTCAGCTCAGACATGAGGCATTTTCATCCCTTTAGCATTTCTATATCCAGTCATAGTGGAAAAGTGAGGAAGGCATGGG
This sequence comes from Yasuhikotakia modesta, assembly GCA_036877545.1. NCBI lineage: Eukaryota > Metazoa > Chordata > Actinopteri > Cypriniformes > Botiidae > Yasuhikotakia > Yasuhikotakia modesta. The sequence goes on along the minus strand of JBAJNP010003072.1, from coordinate 14,484 downwards.
GTGTGTAGACGTTTGCCCCAAAGACACTAAAATGCTGATTTGGGTCTCTCCTTCTAGTTTTGATATTGGACGTTGTTTGAGGGCTGCTCTGTGATCAGTTATTGCTCATTCTTTACCCCCACAAGTTTGACTGGTTTCAGAAAGTGCCTGCTGCTGACGATTACTCAGAGAGCCCCTGCGGTTAGGCAGTAAATCATGCCATACGGACTGGCACCAAAACAACGTCCCCGCGGTCCCTGTGCACACTGCAATGAGGCACGCAGGGACTGTCAGCATGAGGACATAAAGATTTTGCCTGTCTTTAGCAGATGCATCCTGCCATTAGCCTCAGAACAACAGAAACAAATGTATTTTAATTTATGTTTGTAATATGAACTGTATTTTAAAGAGGTTTAACAGCAAAGTTGTATGTATTTATAGCTGTCATCTTGCTTTCATTGGGAACAAGGTAAAGCAGTAATTTTTTTGTTCCACAACAGATAAGGCCAATTTTGCTCGGCATCCACCTGTTGCGATTCTGCCTCTGGGTACCGGGAATGATCTTGCGCGCTGCCTGCGCTGGGGCGGAGGTGAGAACCAATCAGAGTCTGTCCACCAGAAGCTCAGGCTAAAATACTTAAAGACTTTGAAAGGAATACAAACCACTTGTATTGATATTAGACTTTAAATTTTATGAAACTTTCAGTGTAATTTTGTACAAACCCTTTAAAAAGATTAAGAGAAAAGAAAAGATGTTTTCTTTTTCAACATTTTCACACGCAACCCTGAGGAGAAGGTCAGATAATTGTATTTATGCTTTGACATTTGAGTATCTGAATGTTACGGGAATAAGAGGACATTGCTAAACAAATGTTTAAAGCACAAAAGGAGGATTGTGCAGGATTTGGATTTTGACATTATAGAAAAATTCATCACACACTCAAAACCAGAAAACTGTAAAATAAACCTGCTTTCAGCCTCGTTTCAGTAATTATGCATTAGCAGGCCCTAAAAATGCATTTAGAGATTCACAGAATTGCAACACTCATCATTCACAAAATTGACATATTCCCCAAACCTCGCATATTTATCAAATATATTGGTTTATTTGATAATGCTTCCAGCTACCAATAAGAGTGAAGTATTCTTAGCTCAGTTTAACATGTTTTACTACATTTAAATTCATTCCACAGATTTTGTCTTGCAATCAGTTCGTAAAATGCATAAAATCCCATCTAAATGACTAGTTTAATTTTTTTATTGAGTTTATGAGTTTATGCAGACTGAAAACTGGCTGCTTGGCAAGAGAAGACACACCAGAAACATGCTCTGTTTTATTCCAGCAAGATTATATGTTCCTAATTAGATATGTGAGTGTGTACGGTTGGTTATGATGGAATGATATGCATCAGTGAGTCTTATATGTGCTTGAGAGACAGGTGTGCATGGCCTCACAAAGGCTGCTAAATTAATTAACCTCATATCAGTGTTTCCTGTGTGTGCATGTGTGTGGTTTGTGCAAGTGTAAGATTCTGCATAAATGTACTTATCATTTTTCATGGATGGTAGGCTGAATTAACTTTGATTTAGATGTATCACCTGTATTCAGGGTACAGTTAGCGTGTGAATGTAACGTATGACTTGGAGCATCTACAGACTGTGTGTCTTCGTACATGTTCTTTCCCCCTTTTGGTTGCCAGACTGGAGGCCATATCCCTCCTGATTTCCAGTATGATGTCCCTTGTTAAGAGATGACACCTTTATGATAGTGATGTAACACAACAGCCCTGTGTCTTACCTGTTAGATCTGGGAAGTAATTGCAGTTCACTCACCACAGGGATTCTCTATATGGTGCAAAGGCTTTATTGTGTCATGCAGATGGGTTGCCAGGCATTGACTAAATCCTCCCAGGTCTTGGAGTTCAGCCCTATAGTGGTGTTATAAGTCAATTGAGTTTATCTCTTATGTCATCAGAATAAGTTGCCTTTCATTTAAAAATGAATAATTCACCCATAACTTGCTTATCATTTGCTAAATCCTCTGGACATTTCAAACCTAAATGTCATTTAGTAAGTAGATATATAAGTAGATATATAAAGTAGATATATAATATACATAAGTAGATATATAAAGAGGTTTTAAATAATGCTAATGTAAACAGAAATAGTGCTGATCACTTTATTCAATGCAAGTACAATGAATAAGGAATTTAGCTTTAAAAGCAACTCAAAACATCTTGAAAGTGTTATAAACGTGATCCAAATTACAGTTTTCCAAGTCTTTTAAAGTCATACAAGAGCTGTGTGGCAGGAACAGAACAGAGATGAGTACCTGAAAACTTGAGTTGGATATTTTAGATAAAAACATTTTTATGCATGTGCTGTATGTGCATTTACACTTCCTGTTTTCTGTGTTGTGATTGGCAGGTTATGAAGGAGGCAGTCTGGTGAAGTTCCTCAGGGATATTGAGCACAGCACTGAGGTGCTGCTGGACCGCTGGAACATTGACATTGTCCCTGACGATAAGGAGGAGAAGGGCGACCCTGTGCCCTACAGCATAGTCAACAACTACTTCTCCATCGGAGTGGTGAGAATCATATCACACACTGATACTCCTGAAACTCAGAGACTTGGCATCAAAGTTCACAAAAGTCACTTGAGTTATAACAAAAGCAAGCTGCATTTTTACAACATGCTAAATCATCACAACTCCTCCGTCTTTCTTTCGCTCAGCAGTCAACATCTCTAGCTCCTCACAAACTGTATTTTTATCCAAGCCTCTGGTAACTGTTCTTTTGAGTAATTTGTGATTAATTAAATGTTGTTGTTTTTTATGTAGCATTTGAATTAATTATCGTTGTCAGAGGAACAATACCATGTTCAAACTTTACTGATGCTTATTTAGCGTGTCTGAAACAGTTTCATGCCTGTGACTTGATTTATTATTGTACAGATTTCTCCTTCTCACACAGTTGCTTAGCAACCCTCTAATGTTCAAATGTTATATCCCAGGCTGTTGTTATAATCAAGCATTTATTATGAGAGCAGTTAAATGTCAAATCAATATATACTTTTTTAGGAAAATTCTGTCTTTTACTTTTATGTTCTACCAACAAACTTGTGGCAGATTATATAATAAATAAGTGCAACTAATAATTGTTTTTTTACTAAATAGATTAGATGGTCAGTTTTTGTTATATCTAATGTGCTGTAAGAACTTGTTGTAGGCTCAAAATAATAAGCAGAACCTATATTAATTATTAGAAGAAAAAATTGTCTTAAAATGTAGAATAAATTCAGAAACATTGAGTGTCCATCAGGTCATCTACAAAAATGCTGAATTTGCTGGCACTGGGCCCAGGTAGGTCTCAATGTGCAAATCTCCCTCCCCTTGTTTAGCTAATGATTAATTTTTGTTCTGTTTTTAGAACAGGCTGCTATAAATAGCAGGTCTGCTTTCATTTCTGAAAAATGTCCAATATTCTGTTATAATCAGGCTAATCCCAGGTGTGTTGGAGGAGTGCTGCTTTATCTCTTTGTACCAGGTAGTCCCCATTTAGAATGGCCAGAAATAACGGTGCAAAATGATTAAAAACATCTGACCTGGTAGGAAAGTGTGTTAAGAGTGGCAGGAACTGCACATGAAAAGTATTGGATGAGGTGGCATAAAAAGTATGAGGGAATTTGACACTTTAGGGCTGTTATGTAACTCAGCTTAGCATCCCACTGTTTCCAGTATGGGCTGTTTTCATCAGCCAATGGCACAAACAGCGTAAATGTTATCATTATGAAGCAGAACTGAGAAACTCTTGATGAAGTGTGCTACAAACAAATATGAGATACAACATTTGATTTGAAGCATTTCAAAATAACCTTAACTGGAAAAACTTCAGAACAACCAAGCATTAAGATACTTAATTAACTTTCAATTTTAAATACATAAGGGGTGTAACACTATTTAAAACCAAACAGAAGAACCACAACATACCACTTATGGTTCTTACCACAGTACTCTTGTGGCAAACCCCGGCCCTTGACATTTGACACAGCAAGCAGAACCAAACCATGGCTCCAAAACTGCCAAATAAACTAAACCATGATATTGGTATATGGTTACACCTCTAAAATGTATAAGAAATTTGTTAATCAAAGTTTAACTGTTTGACTTTTTAACAGCTGGTTAACTGATAATCTGTTTGGCATTATGTAATGAAAAGGTTAATGTTATTGAATGGATTATTAATTAAGTGCTGTGCATATCTTTATAATATGCTGATGTTTATGGGAACATTCATAACATCATAATTAATTAAAGTTTGTGTTCAAGTTAAACTGAGGGCACAGTGTTACGCGTTCAGGTCTGTGTTGACGCGTCTGATGATGATACAGTCTGCTGGTTTAAGGAGTTTGAATGCTGACTCTGAATGGACAATGAGCCCATACTGTGAACCCTGAGTCTTGTGATGTGGACTGATTCTGCCATGTGGGTCTTGCATGATTGGCACTGGTTTTAGTTCTCACAAGACACAAATGTTATTATAATCACCACAAATATAATGACTACTTGGTTGATTTTTTACATGATTAGTTGTTTAAGCGTTAAATACTTTCACGTATCCAACTTAATTTGGTGAATCAACTGTAAACAATTAATTTGTTAATTTTAAAACATCCTAAAATGTTTGGCTTTTGTGATTTAGCACACAATACCAAATGAGACTTAATTTTAGCTGGATGTAGTAACGCTTCTGTAGCTAGCAGAGCATGACACTTTAAATGCTAAGTTTGTGAGTGTAATACCCTGAAACACAAATACTGATCAGATGTGTTCTCTAATGTGCAGTGTAAGTCACTTTGGGTTGAAGCATTTACGAAACACATGAATTAATGAATTAATTATGTTGCTTGACATCATCGTGCTAACTGATCTCAATTTCAGAGCTGCATTTGATTAGATTTCAGTTTGGTGGACACAGGAACTGTTGTAGGTGGCTGTCGGTGTTCCTGCTCAGTGTTTAAATCACGATACTGTGGTGTTGCGTGGTGTGGCGTGATGCTGGAGCAGAGGAACCGGGTGCTGGGAGTCCAGGAGGACGAGACAGATGGCCCCGCATTGGGAGCCACTGACACCTGAGTAAAGCATTGCTAGTGACTCATCCACTGATGTAATCATTAGTAATGCTGTTTCAGCCTTTAACATTTTCCAGCCACTATCCATTGAGGTTGCCATAGTGTTTGTTAGGCTTTCAGGCTGTTAAACATTACTATTGGTGTTACTTAATTTTTTATTGGTGATGAGAGAAAAAAAGGAATAGTACATCGAATTATGATTTGAACATAGGTAATACTTAATCTATATTGATTCCATATGAACTGTCAGCTTAATAAAACTGTCAAGTAAATTGTTATTGTTAGTGATGTTATATCTGAAGCATATATTTAATTTATTTATTTTTTACTATAGAATATATATGTAATATATTTTTTTGTGTGTTTCCTTTTTATTAAACAGATCCAATGATAAAAAAAAATGTTGCAAAAATTTCCAAATGTAGAGTTTCCTCCAAGGCCACATGTTTAGATAGTTTTATTCGAAGTATTACAGACATTCATTCATGATCCCTCACTCAAATCAAGAGCAACAGATGGAGGTGTGAGGCAGTGAGAGGCACCAGTGTGAATCTGATTTCTGAGACATCACCACACTGACTGGACATGGCATTACTGTTATCCAGTTTACCCTGGAAAAAATCTCTCAAGGGGGAATTAAAGACAGCAAACACACCTCGTCAGCAGTCATTAAAACACCTCGCCATGTTTATCTCCAGCCATACCGTCTCCCCCAGGCCTGGAAGCTGAAATCTAACCAGCTCTCCTGACATCAACAACTTATCTGTGTTAGCCTCTCACCTTCTCCAGGGAGGTGCTTGGAGAACTGCCCCACTTCCATCATGTTTTTCTGGTGTGGTGTCATACCACACCTTCATCTCCAATAACACACTCGCTCCTGCCCTGGGGCTGATTTTAGAGTGAGTGTAATAACAACACTGCTGTTATTAGCTTGGTCTGTCCTATAGTCATTCTGTCCTATGCTAATACCAACAATGCTGTGATTAGCTTGGTCTAAAGGCATGCTGTCCTTCTTATGGCTAATTAGACATCTCCTAATTGAAGATGCACTAATTTTTCCTTCAGTGAAAACATTTGTACATACAGAATGTAATATTAATATAATATTAATTTCAGAATCCAGAGTCTTATCCGTGGCTGAAAACATGCAGATACATCCAGATTTATTCGATCTGTGTGATATAGAGTGTTTATTTTAGAAGCTGTCAGCCTATTTGTGTGTATATGCATGTGTATGCGTGTGTATTTAGGTGTTTGGAGGGCTATAGTACTGGCACAGACTGAAGGTCAGGGGAAGTATCAGTGACAGGAAGTATGCGGCTGCCAGAATCAGACCAGGTTACCACCATAATGAATGACCATGCTGAGTGACACCTGGTCAGTCTTAAAGATAGAATGAAAACAGCACCCACCTCTCCATTCACACGGCACATGCGCTGTAGAAATGCAAACATACGCATTTACATGATTCACTCCTGTGCTCATATGGACTATCGCAAAAATGCACTACCAGCATTGCGATGAGTCCCGTGTGCATCTGCTCCCTGCCGAGCTGACAGGAGCACAGATGGGCGCTGACTCGATAGTGTGCCACAGTAATCACACTGGCCTGAATATCACCTCACTTAATATTCTTTACTTCTTCACCTCATCAATAATACACTTTAAAGAGCACTGTGTTGTATTGTGATGACCAGATGAGTTATTCCCCCACAGATTTACATTTATGCATTTGGAAGAAGGCTTTTATCCAAACCCACTTTTAGTTATGCATTTACTAAGAATCAAACCCTTGACATTGGCATTGTTAGCACTGTGTGCTACTAGCTGGGCTAAAGGAAAGCTGTTAGATATGCAGAAGTCATCTGTAGAGGACACAAACTCTAAGATTATGTACAACCTTTACTCTGGTGGCAAGAGAGAATGCCAAGAACAGTTAAGCCCACAGTTCCATGTTGTAGGGATGGGATATGTCTTAGTGGAGGACACAGTGTTCCTTTTTGCTGTCCTATATCACACAGTTTGGGATGAATCATAACACAACGCCCCAGAGGATTTTATATCTGGTTAGCTAAACTGTTTGTGAGTATATACCAGAAATAGGAGGCTGAGAAACTAAACACAAGCTTTGTCTCAAAGGGTTATGGTGATATTTTGATGTAGATCTCGATCCTAGATCTTAAGTTTGTTTGCTTGGCTTTTGAGGTTTGTTTGTTTTTTGTCATTGTTTAAAATGTGGAATTATTGCCTCAGACCATCAAAGGACATAAACACATGCAGTGAATGTTGAGTACCGCTTCCTGGCTTTAATCATTTGTGTTGTTTTCTTTAGAGAAGTTGTGAGATGTTGACTGTGTGGTTGTATTCACTGCAGTGATCAGGATTTTTTACATGAAGACTTACCTGAGGTGCAGTGCGTTCTGTTCCTTCCAATTTCACACATGACAATTTGTGAAACACCTGCATGGGCTTTGTCAAAACTCAGAAATTTCCAGATAAAAAGGAAAATGTCACATTGTCCTCATTTACACTTGACATTTCTTGTTTGGATGTTGTCCGTGTGCATCATGAAAAGACAAGTGTAACCAATGTTTTTGAACTCAATGTGTTCTGATCTGTCTGTCAATTTCCATGAAGTTGGAGCAAATAACTGTTTTAATATTCTCATTAAAACTTTTAATTACATTTAATGCTTTACTTGATCTGCCATCAGAACAACAAAATCTTGTTGTTCTGTATTTCTGTAGCTCAAATAGTAGAGCTTGATGGGTTCAATCCCAGAGGACACAGGATAGAGGATAAGATCTATATAAGTTGCTTTGGATAAAAAAAAAATATCTGCCAGATTCATATATCTGTAACTGTTTTATTTTCCCAGCACTCCAGTGAATGCCTCTTAACCTTGCCAGTCAGACACAGTACACAGCAATGTTCTTTTCAAAATCATGTTTAAAGAGCAGCAGAGCTCAGGGCTTTATGGCTAAAGTTTGATCTATGCAGGACATAAGTCCACCAGCTCTTAATTTATCCCTCCCTGCCTCCAAACTTCCTGTTACCTCGGCCATGTGATCGTCGCAGCACCTGCAAGAACAGGCAGGAAGCCAGTGCAGGTGCTACTGCGCATGTAGCTATCAAACCCCGAGAATCACTTGCACACTTCCTCCCTGTCTGAGCCTGTGACACGGTGAGCACTGCAGCAGATTGACATGCATTGGCGCAATAAACGGCGAAACTCAGAGACAGGTGTTAGGTATGTGTGTGCACACAAGGTCTGGGCCATTGTGAAGGATGCTGTGGTTTTGAGCTCTTCTGCCACACATGTGCACGTGTATAGACAGAAATAATCAGTTGCGGTGACAGATCTAATTCATCAATTAGCTTTTCTCCTGTCGCACTGTTGCTTTGATTTTAATCAGGGCTGCTTCCCTGACAGCTGCAAATGCAAAAACGTTTTCTAACTCGGAGTCAAGTGCCGGTCGCATTTCTGTAATAAAATCTAGTAACATCTAGCGTCTAGTAACATTTTAATGGTTTTGGTTTGACAGTTTGTCTGTATGCTGCATTGGCATTTTAAATGTGTCCCTAAACAAGCACTGTATTGTCACCCTTCCTGTCAGTTGCTGATGGCATCATGCTAAATATCTGTTCTTTTCAATTTCAGTGTTTGGCAGAGGGTTTCTTTTTTTTGTTTATTTACCCTTAATGTTTCAAACATTAATAAGTTACTAAATAATAAAAGCTAATTTAGTAAAAAATATTTCCTAGCCCTGACATAATAATGCACATCATTTAAATCTTGTGAGTGACAGCACAAGGTAGTTTACAAGGCAGTTGAATAACCATCAGCCATTGTTTTCCACTGACAAAAGTAATATCTTCCAGGAATACATGAAACACTTTAGAGATTTTATGGATAATCAGAAAATTTCTGCAGTTGTCTGCAGAGTAACAGTTATTGATGTGTCTGCTTAATTGCACACTTATATAAAAAGCCTTACTGTCTCTTGGTTTAGGTGGACTGTTCATTTCTTTTCCTTCTCCTCCTCTGCCATTCCTGGAAAGTTATTTTCCTGTTCCAGTATCATCATCCAGTATCACTATGTTTTTTATTTAGCAGACACTTTAGTTTTGTGGCTTCATTTCCAGAATTGTGCACTTTGTCCAGCAGAGCTATCTGCAAAATTATCTCCCCCCTCAGGCCATAGAAACAGAGATTGCGTCCCACTTCTCTGCACAATGGAAAAACAAGAGCCTGTTATTCTCTATAAAGACATTGTTCTCTTAATGAGCCACTGTAAGGTGGATTTTAAACTAGTTTCCATTTTAAACAATGATCTGGACTTGATGTGCAAATAGCCTAGCTTGTGTCTGAACAGTTTCATGGCTGTGCAGTTTGGCCCAGCTCTTAGCACTTGAATTAGGATGGGCACTCCAAAGCCTGCAGCCTGCCAACAGCATGGCAGCTTATAACCAGAAACTTAATTCTTAGTTCTCATCACTATTGTAGGTTTAGTGAAGGTAAGCAGTTAATCTGTGTTTCTTGTTTTCTATAGGACGCATCCATCGCACATCGCTTTCACTTAATGAGGGAGAAACATCCTGAGAAGTTCAACAGCAGGTAAGCAAACGTTCACGTCTGTATGGGCATATGGGGAGACAGTACAAATACTGTCAGACTATCAAAATTAGTTCTGCATAGCACAAAAACCTGCATATTATTCATAAACCGCCTGCAGCAGTAGAGCTTAAATGGTGCTAAATTTCCCAGCATCAGTTGAGTTAAATTCTGAACTCAACTTTTTATATTTAAATTATGAGTTCAGAACCACCATTCAAAATTGGGAAATTTATTTTTAGTAAATTCCCAGCACAGTGGTTTAATATAGTCATACTTGGGTATCACACCTCTTTTTGGCCTGCTCATCCCCTCTTTTCTCAGTCTCCACACTTTTACAGCATAAAATCTTTCTGTATTTTAACATATCCAACTTTTCTGGTCTAAACACACTGTGTACAAATATGAACACAAGGTCCAATTCAATGTCCTCATGTTAAAGTCGTTTAACTTTAAAATGTGATTTTATTGTTTGACCTTGAACAAGAGACTTCCTTCAGTGAATCACCATTCTGTCTTATTCGTCTCTAAAGTTGCTTGTGTCAATGTCAAGTCTAGTACAATGGTGGCTGGCTGTCTGTTTCTATTTCTTTGCTGTCTGGTTTGAATAGAGTTTTTAAATTAAATGTTATGCAACGCAGCTGAAAGCAAACCGGCTGTGTGTCCTGAAGTGAAGGCCAGTGAAGGCAGGTCGAGAAAATACAGTCTAATCTGAACGTAATGCGGGAAGGAGAGACCTGGTAGAATGGATTAGACTGATGTCTTCAGCAAAACAAAGCACTGAAATCATTATTGCTCTAAAACATTTGTAGTTTAGAATATGCCTCCATCAGTCTTTCAGTGATGAAAGAAGAACAGCTGAAACTGACCCTAGATCAGCATTATGGGTCAGTTAAAACAGCTCCATAAAATATGATGTTTTATCTTTAGAAAGTGTCACTCAGAGCCCCCGGTGCACTTTACAAGTAGCCGTTTCTAATCCCCTTTGATGTGGATCTTTCAAGTTAGCTGTACTATTCTCTGCCCCTCGGTTGATGGCTCTATTCAGAAGTGCTGTAAAAAGCCTATGTAGCCTTTGGCCGCAGAGCTTTCTGAAAGAACGAGGCTGTTTTTTGTTAAGCTTCATTGGTCTGGCTGGTAGGACTCCAGGCATTTTAGATTTACAATAAGTGTCTATTAATTTTTTCACCAAAGCGTCCCAAAAGACAGTGTATATAAAGTTTTATATAACAGCTTGTGGTCTTTGTATATGGTTTTCATTGAAATTAGTTTCACTAGAGTCACTCACAGTTTCTGGTTGATGGAGGAAAACATTACAAAATTTTGTGGGTTAGTGAACTTGGCTTATTGAAAGCAGTAATATCACACACACAATCATGCTGTGATAACCTGTGACACCCAACTGCTACAACCGCCTGTGTGATATTGCCTAAGTGAAGATTAGCTAATATAGTTTGTTAGTTAACCATAGAACAAATCATGTATGTCTTTTGTAAGCTTTATGCCACAGGAGCGTGTTTGTAAGATAGCGGCAAGTAGGTCATATAATTCAATGACAGAGAATAGATCCTGTTAAAAGAAGTCTGCTGTGTAATGTTGAATGCTAGGGTTACGTAAAACAGATGACACCCACCCTCGCTGTTTACTGTATTAGAGTGAAACTGTCACGGCAACACAGCTTTTTAATGACTTAGGAAAAAATAAGCCCCTAATGACTCATACACTATCTGAATTCTGGAACCTTCCTGCCTGAATTAGCCAGTTAATGTTTTATTTGTTCATAAATCATGCACCTAGGTTTTCACACCAAGGTAAAAGGGTTGCAATATGATGCCATATTCAGCAAACAGACCCATCTGTGGTTTCTCTTTTTGCTGTGTTTTTAGTCTTAAATGCAAGTTTGAGTTAAATGTGGCTTGTTCGCAGTTTGTCTTTAAATAACTGACAGACAGAAGACCAAAATAAGAATAATGCAATTATGTTCTTAGCCCATTTAAACCATTCAGTGTTTATTCCTAGAGTGAGTCATTCAATAACGCAACATAAAACACTGCCAAAGCAAATGTTTCATCTGTTTTGCTTTGCGTACCTGATTTAGGAAAGCTACACAGTGTATCTGTCCGTCTGTTGGGTTCTAATGAAGATCATGCTCAGTGTTTTAGGGTTAAAAGTCACGTTTCACTATTAAAATAATGGTTCTTATGGAGTTCTATGATTTATTATATGACTTATAACGTGTGTTAAGATAAAGACACGTTTTCTTTCAGTTGTTATATTTTGCTGTTCTAGATTTAGTCTGAACTCATATCTTCCACATGAATGATTGTTAATAAACGTTTGTTGTGGCTGGTTAGAGCGGCCCATTTCGCAATTAAATGCAGGCTACATATGTCAAACATTTCAACTGTTTCATAACAGGCATTATAATTGTGTTTATGCATTGATGTGTTAGCAACCACACACATTACACAGAGGGGGGTACACCTGTGACGGCTCCCACATCAGTCAGTGCTGGTGATCTGCATGGCAAATAATCAAGAGTCTGTATACAGGGAATCTGCAGTCCAGGTGCTAATGACTGCAAACACACAATGGCCTTGAGTCGCTGTGTCTGCTCCCCCCAGTGGGGCAGCCAGAGGAAGTTTTGGATTAGGAGGTGTCAAATTGCCCCATAGAAAAGCAAAAAACCTCTAAGATGTCTTTGTCAGTTCGATTAAAATAACAATGACAGCTCTGTGGACAATCAGTTTCTCAGACAAACAATGGCATGAACATGAGGAGTGCTGGGACCCAAAGAGGAGGTGGGGGGCACATGGGGGTTTTGTTTCTCTTAACATCACAACAAAAACATTCCCACACTTTTTGTTGTTGTCCTTTATAATGCTTTACTCTTGCTTATAGCTTTGAAAGGTTCAATGTACAACTCCATGCAGATCACTAATGTTAAAGATCCACCTATTTCCAATAATAGCATTAAGTAATTAGTTAATTGTATTACTTATTATTTATTACTGATGTTTTTGTGAACATGCCAAAATCTTGCAAAAGCATCAGTAAAAAGGTGTTGTCTTTTATACTGTATTTTCGTCTATTTGCTGGCATTCTTTGATCATTAATGCAAACCTTTTTTTACGTTTAATATCTTGTTTTAAACAGAAACTTTGCTGATTTAAAAAAATTCAAATATTTTCTTACAGACTGTAAGAGAACAAAACAAGCTAAAAATACTACATTTATTGGAGTGCTTGTTCCAAGCACTGATGTTTTGATCACTGACATAATAATTCTTGTTCCATGTTTAATTCTAGTTTAAATGAAATAATAAACCAATAGTAGAGGATCCAGTTTAGTGGCTCTGTCATGGCAGTCTGCCTATGACCTGATCCACAGCATCAAGAGTGTGTGTGCGTGTGTGCGTGTGCACGTGTGCATATGTGTGTGCGCACGTGTGCATATGTGTGTGTGTTTGTGTGTGAGGTCATGGTGGGGGGTACGTTCTGTTGGGCTGCTCTATTGGCAACAACCAGAGACATTGAGAAGGGAAGCATATATTTATCCCTCCCCACCATGGGACTAAAGCAGCAGGGAACAACAGGTTCCAGAACACAGGCACGCTGGGCTTCAGCTGAGCTCCGGCACACACACATATGTGCACACGGAGGGATTTGCGCACACGCACACCCACGCACACATACGGTCTTTCACTAAAATACACAATGAGTAATCGTCACACATACACTCAGAATACACACAAACACTGTCGCATAGACATAACCTAGACACCTTCTTACAGGTTATGAAACACACACATGCTGAGCAGACAGACGGAGGCTTGGATCATGACCATATTTGGCCTTTCCTCTGATGGTCATGTGATCAGAGGAGGTGTGCTTCAGTACCATTTAAGCTCCATGGCATTTATTCATAACATCAATCAAATCATTTGCTTGGGAAAAAGAAGCTCATTGGAGATTAGTGGGTGTAAACAACTTTGAAGGCAAATCTTTTACTTCAGTAATACCTTTTATATTTTGTTCATTAATATATTATACTACTGTATACCACAGTGCAGTATTTATGTCCAGCTATAAACTACTGACATCAAAATCAAAAATCACGAACTTTGACACATAAATATCAACATATTATATGATGTTAATTCTAATAATAAATAAATGTGCTTTTATTCTTGGCAGTCTTGGCAAGTCTATTCTTGGCAAGTCAGTATCTCACTATGGTGACAGTAAGAGCCCAATGGTTTTCACAGGTCAGTGTGAAATTACAGTAGGCTAATCGACTTTCTTGTTAGCCGCATGCTGTTATATGCAGATAATCAATGGTTCTTTTGGGGCAGACATAAAGATATGCATTTCTGTTATTATATATTGTAATTTTGAAATGAATGATTTGTCCATCCATTCAACATTCAACTATTGATGTTTGTTGAATTAGGGAAATTTTGTTTCTTTCTTACTGGCAAAAGCATCAATCTGACTACATTTTGGAGATACTGCTCTGCATATTTTATAAATGTTTAGAAGTAAATAACAGACGTCTGTTGATTAAATAGATCAATAGTAATAAATAATGCAAAAAAAACCACACAGAGTGGTAAACAAAAACAGAAATGGAAATACCAAAAAAAAGTTTTAAAGGAATGAAAGACACAAATGAGTTCAGTGAGTTTTGTTGGAAAGCAATGACATTGACTGTCAGTGTGGATAGTCACACTGTAGCCTTTCTTCTCCTCTTCCTCTCA